>VXAX01001524.1:524707-555036 GCA_013399835.1 Leptocoma aspasia | reverse complement strand
GTTTGAGTCCTTCCCCCCCCTCCCCCCCTTTTGTTCTTTTTCTGTTCTTTTCCTCCTTTTTTTAACTGCGTGCTTCAGGCTCTTTCCTCTCCTCTGAGGTTCTGCAGATGAGAAGCGTTTTTTCAATTAAAGCCGAGACTGAAACTTAAACAAATCCCTCCAGTATTGTAAAAGTGCGTTTCCTTAAGCCCTGGAGGATTTTCCTCCAACTGTCAGTTTCAGGGTGCCTGGATTTAGATCTCGATCTACAGCGACTGACAGAGATCCCTTTCCGCATGAGGGGCATGCGGGCATTTTAACGAGCTGGAAGGAGCCTTGCTGCCGCAGTGGAGCGCCCAATTCCCGGCCCCGGCGGCCCGGGGCGACCACCTGGAGGGTGTGGAGGGGGGCAATCCCACCGCGGCGGAGGGAGCAGAAAGGCCAGGATGGGAAGGGACTCTCAGCGGTCTTGTCCCGTCCTTTGTGCTGCTCCCGGGACCTCTTGACATCTCGGGACCTCTGGCAGTAGCCGTGCGATCCCGATGTTTGTTTAGAGAGGTTTTTCCGCTTTTTTTAAACGCCCCCCCCCTTCCTTTTTTCCCCTTTTGCATACGCAATGCGCAGCAGGCGTGACTCTTTATAGAAGTCTCTCGGAGGGCTGCCATCAGGACCCTTCTTCCCAGCTCCTGTTGAAGAGTTGGTCTCTCCCTTCTTTCCCGAGCAGAGGAAAAGGGGAGATGATCGCGACAATCCGAGGGGTTGAGACATTTCGCATCTCAAGGGCAGACAAGGACATTCAGCACAAATGCACTGCATTTTCCCGTGTGGGAAAAAAACCCGCAAAAAACCAGCCTGACTCCAAAAGCATCACCAAACACACTCCTTGCACAGAGCGGGCACCTCTCGTAGCATTTTACGGGGATCACCTGGGGTATCGCCACGTGGGTTTGGCTCGCTTTCTGTGAAGATACCTTGAGAAACTTTTCATCAGTGTCTGAATGTGGGAGAAAGCTAAGCCTGGCACAGGACACCTACACGAATGTGGTGATCGTAAAATAGTAGGGCCGCACCTTTCCCTTTCCTCCCTGCTACACAACTCTCAGGGCCGGGGCAGCTTTGTTCAGTGCCCGAGGACGGAGAGAAAGACCAGGAGGGAAACAAAGTTTGGGCGAGAAGCCAGCCGAAGAGCAGAATCTATTTGCCCTTAGGGAAGTGTGTTCCAGGGGAAAATCGGCCTCAGCAGGTGGGAGAAGAGGCTCTACTCAACTCTCCCACGCTGGACCCACAGGACCCTGGCTGCTGGGGGCATCCCGCAGGGAGCCGGGGCTCCGCGGGCCTCAAGGGCCGGAGGACCCCGCGGAGGGGAAGTGCGAGCATTGAACACCGGGGACGAGAAATATCCGCCCCCCGCCGCCCATCCCATCCTCCCGCTCCGGACAGGTCCTGCTTTCACAGGCATTTGGTCTCTTCAGTGGGCTGAAAAAGAGTTTATCAGCCTTTAGACTTTCCGAGGGACACCTACGCCTAAGATTTATTTGCATTGTTGACCCCTCAGCTGTCCTCCTCCAAGACTGCCTGCATGCCCTGCATCCCACCCCAGCCTCCTCACTGCCCGGGAGCCGTGGCAGACAGACACACTGCGAGTCTGAGGTGCCAGTGCTCCGTCTGAGCTCCCTAAACCCAGGGTTCAGCCAACTCGAATTCCCCCAAGCTGCGGGGCCATGCCAGGGTCTGCCTGCTGCGGGCAAACCTGTCCCTCGTGCACTTCTGTGCTTTCCCCGCGGTCCCGGGATGGTGGGACACGGGAGAAAGGGGGGGTCCCCAGGCGCGGGGTAAAGCAGGGGCTCCGACAGATGGAGGGGACCTGGCCGCCCTGCAAGTAACACGGTGTTTAACAGCCGGCCGGAGCTGCGCGGGCACCGCGGCGAATAAACCTGCACAGAGACACGCTCGTCGTGCAGTAACAGCGCTGGTTTTGTGTCAGCCCCGGAGTACTTCCACCCAGTGTTTTTTGTGCGTAGACTTTGAGTTTCCTATACCAGATGACAATGTTAAAGATTTTATCCCCTCCCATCCCTGCACAGCTCCAACTGAACTTCCCGGAGCATCAAAATAAACCCCCTACAGCGGTCAGGATATAGGTCACCTCTCTAAAAGGAAACACAACCCTTCCAAAAATATAAAACATCTTTGACGTAGAAAAAAAAATACTCTTTTGTCTCCGAGCATCCTCTGTCGGTGTAAATAAAACGTGACAGGCGCGGGGTAAAATAAGAAGCGGGATGTTTCCAGATCACAGGAGAGGCGAGGTCCCGGCGCAGTGCGGGCGGCCGGGCGGCGGCAGCAGAGCAGGCGGCTCCGGGCAGGTGGAGGTTCTACAGAGCTCCCGGGAAGGAGGCAGGCTGAGGGCGCGGGCAGACCTCCGAGGGAAGGCTGCAAAAGACACGGGTGTGGGATCCCATACCCTCCACCAGTTCACATCCTGATCGGCTCTCAGTGGTAAAGGTCGCGCAAGTGCCAGCAGCGCCAGTGCAAAAAATGTTAGCGGCAGCCCTTGTAGAGATTCATCGTGTCTCTGCAAGGCTGTAGAAAAAGCCCCCACGTCTCCCGATCTTGCTCTGCATACCCCGTTGACAGCCACGAATAAGGGCAAACACGCTTTGGCCCGAGATCTGAACACACGGCACCTTTTTGACTGGCTTCTCCCCCGCCCAAGTTTACATTCCGATCAAATGAGATTTCTAACTTTACACATTGTCAATAATTTTCATACATGCGCCGACCTTAATTACTTTCCATACCATTTGCAGCAGACAAATAGTTTCAGTGGGGCGAGGGAGCCAGCGGTGCCCCCGGCCCTGGCGGAGGGCTGCGCTTTTCTCTCTGCTCCCCGCCGCCCCCCCAAGGAACTCCCCCCGAGTCCCGAGCCCTCCGGCCACCGCCCACCCCCCGCGGCGAGACGGCATCCTCTTCCCGCAGAAACCCGCGTGAAAAGCTCCGCGGGACGCCCCCGGCGCCAGGCAGCGGGGCTCGTCGGGTGGGCAGCGAGGGGGGAGCCCTCCGGGGGCCGGCTGGGACGGCGGGCGTATCGGTAGCATCGGAGGGTGTGTGAGGGTGTTTGAATTTCGGAGGAAGAAGGGCTCGGAGCGACGCGCACAGCCACCAACGCGGCCCCGCCGGGCGACCCTGCGCGCCCCTCACCCGCATCGCGGCGGTGCCCGCAGCCCCGGCCCCGCTGCTGGGGAAGGCACTAATCAGGAGCAGGTTTCCCCGCTCCCTCCTTTCCTCCTCGCCGCCTCCCCCTCCGTACCCCCCTCTCCTTTCGTGAGAGGTTTGCATTAATTTTTAAGTAAAGCCCATAAAACATAACGACCCACTCAAAGGTAGGGCAGAGTTACTGAGTGCCGGATTATTACATGATTTACGAACATAGTTTGGAAAAAAGTAATAATCCAAGATCGCACCTCAGGAGCGAGCCTGCCAGGGCCGGGGCACGGCTGCTGTGGCCGCGGTCCTGTACCTCCTGCCTCGGCGACCCTCAGTAAGGCCGGTTCAAGGTGCGGGAGCAGGAAACCGTAAAACCAATTTTAATTTTTTTTTTTTTTACATTTTTGGTTGTTGTTGGGTTTTGGGGGTTTTTTGGGGGTTTTTTTGGGTGTGGGTTTACAGGCTGCATCTCCCCGCCTCTCCCCCCTCCATACACACCTTTTTACACCGATACCTCCAAAGCCCTGTGTCTGCTACGTTCTCCCACCAGATCAAAGGGGAAGGGGGAGCAATTGTGCCTCTGGGGTCCATGTCCCCCCCACTCCCATCACCCTTTCTCGCTTTCCCTCCTCCATCCGGGAGGTTTTTATTGATGAGCTGCGTTCGAGCCCCCGCACGAAATGTCCCTGAAGGGTTTAGACAATTCATCAGCCATCACTTTCGGTATCTGCTTCCTCCCTTTCAAATACAATCCTCGCACACCACGCTGGGAGGGGAGGGGAGCCGACTTGAGACCAGAACAGCTACATAATCAACGTCAAAATGATACCACTGACCTTTCAGAATCATGGAGTCCCGGCAAAAAACCCCTCCTCATGATTTATTTTTCCTTTTTTTTTAAATTTTTTTTTTTTTAACTTTCACTGCCACACCATTTACACCATTATTGCTTGCTTTCCCAAATTCATTAAGGCTTTGCAGCTTGGCAGATCCAGCTCCTCCACCGCAGTAGAGGAGCAAAAAACCGAAAATACAAAGTGAGGTTTTAAAACGATGTCTTTGCAATCTGTCCACCTTATCCGCGCAGTGTGTCCGGGCGAGGAGGGAGGGACCGCGGGACCACCGCGGCGCCCGATCTGCCCCGGGAGGGGACCCCCGGCCCCGCGGCGGCGGCCCGGCCTCTCCGCTGGGTGGCGCTGGGATCCTGGGAATGGGGGCTCGGGCATCCCTCACCTGCCGGGACAGGCGCCCGGGGACCCCCGCCACCCCCAGCCCAAGGCTCCCGTCTTCGCCCCCGCTGGGCGCCTTCTCACAACAGCTCCTGAGCCACCCAGTTTTAAAGATACGCCTATACCGATATTTTTCGCCCCTGATTCAGATGAATTATGTCACTGCGTGGAGGGGAGGAGGAGGGACCCCTCTGATTTCAAAGGCCCCCTTGTTTGGCTCTCATGTCATCCCTACCGATAACGCCAGCCACGGCTGCTTCTTGCCACGCAAATAAATTTCCAAGCTGACAGGCGGAGAGGGGCGGCCCCCGCCGTGGGTCCCGGTCCTCCCCGCTGCCAGGCTGGGTTTAAACATCCCACATCACTCCAGAAGCGAAAACTCCCGCCTCGGATTTGTCCCAGGGCAGAGTAATATCCTCTGCTTATAAAGACCTGCTATGCTTTTTAAACACGAGGCTGACATCACACATACATTATATGTTCGTCTTTATTAAAACTTTGAGAGGAGTTTTTATTGTTTGGACCGAAGGAAGAGGAAGGGTGAAATTTGTTGGGAGGGATGGTGCTGCTTATGTGGACCTCTTGCTCTGGGTCTGGGCAGTGAGCAGGGAGCCTGGGGCTCCTTCTGCCATCGCCAAAGGGGGAACCGGGATGCCAGGTATCCCAGGCAGTGCATGGCCTGGGCACAGGCTACTTCTTCCCCAAGGTCTCTCAAGGGCAGCTTGGCACTGACTCTGGCTGGAAGGAAAAAACACTTGTGGCTGCTTGGGTGCAAAAAACAATTTGAATGGCACCAGAGAAGAAGTAGGAAAATGTCCAAGTCAATGCAGTTGTGAAGGCATTTTGCTATTCCTCTTCTGCAAACCCAGACAGCCTTTAAAGCTGCATGTGACATGCGAAGTAATGGATCTCTTCCAGCACTACATATAGTTAAATTCCCTTCTCTTCCTTGTCTTCAGTCTTCAGAAAAACAAAAAGGCAAATAAAAATAGGATAAAATGGATTTGAGGGGCATTTTTTCTTTAGCCTTTCTTTATTTCCTTTCCCTTGTCCTCATTCTTCTTTGCAAAAAGAAAAGAAATGAAATGAAAAGAAAATACTTTCATCTTCCCACCCTGGTTGAGGGCTGCTGATGAGGGAGCCTGCAGATGAGGAAGACAGAAGCAAAGCAGGGTCTGCATCAGAAGGGAGCTGCTGTGGAGCCAGACAAAGGCAGCAAGGTGGGCACCCATAAGCATGCTGACTGAGGGAATGTGTCAGGCTGAGTGACACAAGGAGGTGGCCAGAGGCATGGGAAGGAGGTCTGGCCAGCAGACCTCAGGATGGAGGGATAGCTATTGTGGTTACAATCCAGCTCTATCTCCAGCTGTCACCCCAGAAATACAGTATCATGCACAAGCAAATTAATGCTCTGGGAGTTTACAGCTTTCTGGATCTCGTCACAGCACTTCCCAAGCCAGGTCCAAGGAAATACATTCCGTACTCACTGTGTTCAGGAGTCCCCTCCTAGTTGTGTGTCCAGCCCCAGGGCAATGCAGCTACGGTGTGCAGTGGGAATTGACAGACGCTCTTGTAGCACGACAAATACACAGTGAGGGAAATGGTGTGGAGTGCCTGGTGCAGGCTGCACATTAAAACAGAAATATGTCCTGTCTCCCCTTTTTTCAGAGGCTCTGCAATGGAACAACAGTGTGCATCTTAATGGGATAGAGGCTTTGTTTCCTGTGTGCTGAGAAGACATTAGCTAGTGTCTTATGGCTAACCATGCATCTGATTATTTCAACAGATCAGACATACAGGCTTGGAGGCTCTGAAGACATCTAAGAGAGAGCCAAGAAATAAGTGAAACAACAGCCATGAAGAGGATGAGAGGTAGAGATTTCCCCCAGGGAAGGCAGCTATGCTGCTTCTTATGGTACAGAGGATAGAAAGTCCTGTATTTATTCAAATTCAGCTATTCAAATCCTGCTTAATTTTAATTTGGCTTTTTCCCCCCTCTTCTACTACTAACTCTTCTACTCTTTTTCTTCTCATGAAAGAGACTGAAAGAAAAGAAAAAAAATCCCATGGGCCTTAATGGAGCAGGAGCATATCTGTTTAACAGAAAACATCACATCTTTTGCTTTCCAAATTGAATCTTATTACAAACTCACTCCAAGTAACACCAGACCGAAGAGGAAGAGGACATGGCCTTTTCTTCCATCTAGAAGAATGCTAGTGAAGCAACTGATTGGGAGATGAATCTGTTGCCAAAGTTGTCCTGCCAGTAACTAATTTATTCTCCAAAGCATAACTTATTCCAACTCTTGAAATCTGCAGTGTGGATCCAAGGGGAAATTGCCTCACAGGAGGTAGCAGGTTCAAGTCTCTGAGCCTCACATAGAAATATGAATCTGGTGCCGAGGGTGAAGATATGTCATTTTCTTTAAAAATTTGAGCACTTGTAGCCCTCTGACACATTCATCTCACCAGGATATCTGGGTGTAGAAATAACTAGCAGTGATATTTGTGCACATCTGGATCAATGGTTGTCTGTCTTTTCAAATCATCAATAATTTTATTTTAAAGTTATTGCTTCTCAGAGACCGAACTTAGCCCTGCAAAGTGGCACATTCCCAGCTGGAGTTTAGGAACAGCAGGATTGTCAATTACTTAGCTCCTAAATGGAAAACCATAAAATATTTTTTATATATTGGTATAAACACACGTTTGCATGCACACACAACTTTTACCTCTGTATCTTTATATGGGCATACATATAGCATGTACCTAAAGCATTTGCATGAACTCACCAGCAAGTGCAGTCCAGACAGGCTGTGTGTTAAAGGAACAAGTGCCATGTACAATTATCTTTCTTTCCGTGGTGTTTCCCTCAGCAGTGGCTCACTCCAATTCCAACAGAACTACTGAGTAATGTCAGGGTGACCAATACCAAGGTGAAATCTTAGCCATCCCATTTTGCAAATGGTATTTATGCATGAGGTAGATCTGATATCACTGCATTTGGCTGGATGCGTTGGTGATCTCTGATACAGGTGAATAAGATGTGGCAACACACGTTTTCCATGTAAGTGAATGGGTGATGCCTTCGGTTTACAGGGTTGGAGGGATGTGACAGAAATTTGCCTGGTTTGTGCCTTGATCATCTCCTCCATGCATACTGTTGCCTTTTGGGACTTGCATGTTTTGATGGCACAGAGAAATTCTTGGATCTGGCAAATTATTGTTAAGAAGACACTCATTTTCTGTTGCCATCTGAGTGGATCACTAAGTACCTTGAATTGCTGACAAATTGTCTGCTGCCCCTGGGTAGATCTGGAGAAGAAGGAAGCCCAGCAGCAGAAGGAGAGCTGAAAGACTGAGACAAGAGTGAACTTACCAAAATGGCTGTGGAAAGCAAGGAAAGGTGTAAAAGCTTATGTGATCAAAAAACCCAATGATAAAACCAAACCTTTGTTCTAAAACCAGAGCAATCTTGATGGACAGGATAAAAGGATTGTTTCTTATCCCATTGGCTTTGATTTTCCACTCACTTCCACTGCAATAAACAAGGAGTAATTCAGATAAGTTAATGAAATTGTGTTAGTGCTAGTCTGCTATCCAGAGCTTATTGAAGCTGATGGAAATTTTACCATGAATATGAGTAAAAGTAGGAAAAAAAAAAAAGCTTACAGCTTTTCTCCATTTTGCATGTTTTTATACAGCAGAATTAATCAGTAGTAATATCTCAGTGCGACTGGAACAATGCAGGCACATTGAAAAAAGTGGAAGTGGTGGGGTTATTTTTGGGCTCCTGCCATTGGGTGCAGTCCATTTCTGAAGCTGTGAGCTGGTTCCCCATGAAACCACCATGAGAGGGTGTTCAATTGGCCTTGCTGTCAGGAGTTGGGGTGGAGTTTGAAGTAGCTGACAAGTGCATTAGAAAAAATAAATATAACTGGAATGCTTGGGAAGTTACCTCATCCAGAGCTAGAAAATAATTTGGACTGCTGCGAGAAGGAATATTTGAAAAAAGATCATTCAGTAGGAAAATACTTGGATTGGCTATTAATCCCCAGTGCTAAGCATATTTTTCTATATTTCTGTAATTATATTATTGCCAGCTACTGTGGGACAATTGACAAATAACATCTGGTCACAAAGCCTGTTCTGGGTGATGGAAAAAACACTATAGCAGCAATTAAAATGCTTAGAGCCAAAGAATAAAACAGCATGCAGCAATCAAATGAAACAGAGCATACTCTACAGTCAACAGTTCTTCTCCCTCAGTTTTAAACACAGTAGTGCCAGTGGTGGCTGTAACAGACACAGACTCACTGCTTTCTCAAGTGGTTCCTGCAGACTCTCCTGACACATTAAACTAACCAGCACTTTTGCATCAAATTCTGCTTGATCCTAGATGGGGCTTCATGCATCCACAGTTGTTCTGTTAAGAAATACATATTTCAATTAATGCTTCAGTCTCTTTGATGAAATACCTTTAGATTTAGAAAGCTGCAAAGGTGTTTGTTCCTTTCTGGGTTTAATTCTTTGCTGTCCCTCTTTTCTTGATTTGCTTCCTTTTTTTTTTAAGAGTCTGAATGAGGAGGGAAACGAGGGCAGTGAAAATTGCTTTCAGTTTGTCTTACTTCTGAACACCTTATGCATATGCTTAATTTATAATTTAACAGATAACTTTTGCATAAAAATAAATATCTCACAGTTACCCCTGTACATATATATAATTCTATACCTAGCACATACGAAGAAACATGAGTGGATGTTTACAACTCAAGCCATATGATTTTTTCAGTTTACAGGAACTGTTTAAAAGATCTGTTCAATAGCTGAGGTGTATACATCAGTAGAATGATTACCTTTAAACCTTTGAAACAATATTTCAGCAACAATTTCCTTGTCTACATCTTTACAAGGCTGTAAATAGCCCCTGTGTGCATAATGAATTCTGACATCATAGGCCAGGGTTCTTATACACAGCAGGTTTTCCACAACTTTTATGAGCAAGGTACACCTTGAGGCAAAACTAAACCCCCCAACTTCTATTATAAATGTTACAATAAAATGTTCCTTTGAGTTTTCCTAGAGCTCAACGTTCCGTCTTTCTTCCCGTTCCAAGTCATTCTTTCTGTGCCGTGCACGGATTCGATACATGAAAAATGTGTTTTGCTGCAGACATATTGGATATTAGGTATGGTTACAAGGTGTTTTTTATGGCTAGGCTTGCAGGACCAATGTAACAAGGTGATAAAGAACAAAATCTCTTGCTCTTACGATACTGTACTCAAGGCTGTTGCTATTCCTACACGAACCATGTGCGGTGATTTTATTTATCCAAGCGCTGGGTGTAACAAAGCTCCAGTATGTCACAAGCAAGGACTGGGAGGAGAAAGAGTCAAATGATTTTTTCAAAAGATTGAATAGACACAGGCTTGCAATGAAACTATTCCGTGTAGCCTGACTGTGTTTCCCTTCACCCAGTGCTGTGGCGAGCCCACTGAACAGTGCCGTTCTAGGTTCCTTCATATTCCACCACAAAGCTGATGCAGCTGTAAAGGTCTTTCTCCTCAGTTTTCGCACAGTAAGTCCAGGCTTTAAAAGCACAAACAAACTAAACTAGATATATAAACTAGATATTAAACTGATGCATGCAATCTCCTTTTAATCACTAGAGCCATGCCCAGCAGCTAAAAGTGATCCTAGTTAGAGAAAATGGAGAAGCATCCCTTCTGTCATCTGCATTATCACTGGGCAAGCCACTTCAATGTAGATTTCTGAGCAGTAGACTAGCTAAAGGGTGGGGACAGCTGAATTAGCTAAGAAAGCACTTCAGAAGATGCAAGCAGGCATTATTCCTAGGTGAAAAACACAAATGGTAGCGCATCCTCACTGTAACATCCCTTCCCAGCCCTTCCTATACAGAAAGGATTCCGTGACAGTGTGACCAACACCTGACTGTGCACAGGAAAAAGAAACCTAGGCAAGGTGAACTGAAGGTATTTATACAATCAGCTGCTTACTGAATGTGTGCTGCTGTCAAACGGCCGTGCAAACAACCCCCATTCCTGCTTTTGACCCTAATTTCCCCTTCACTTTCAATTCTGCGTCTGTACTCATGCTTCTGGTATCCCATGGTATGAATCATCAAAATCCACACTGAGACTATATACCTAAGGCAGAAGAGCTGGATTTGCACACTCCCTCTGTCCCTTCAGGCTGAAAAACTGTGGGCAATGTGGAGCTACTTTTTCTTTGGATTCCATTTCACTGTGGTCTGTGGAAAAGCAGAGTTCTCAGGTAAGAGGATCAAGGCAAGTGGAGGCAGCACCACTTAGGTAGTGCTGCTAGGGCAGGAAAATTCACTGCAAATATCTGTCAGGAAACAGGTTTTTTAGCAAGCTGATACTCTTCTCCTTTTACAGACTCATCAGACGAACATCAAAATGATGACAGAGTTTTCCTTGGCCCATTTCCTATGGCAGCAAAGCATCTTCCCAGAGCTGCCCCTCCGCCTCCCCAGCACACTGTAAGTTTCATTGTTGCTGAAGTAGGTTATCTAGAGGTCAGTAGGCTAACAGGGTGTTTGGATTTCCTAAAATTGTGCCTGTCCTTAAACGAGGCAAATGGGATTGTTTACACTCCACTCCGTGAGCCTGGACTGCACACTAGAAGCTGCACACAATGCTGCTATTTCTGCTTCCCTGCTCCCTACCCCCTTCTTGTAGGTATTTTGGCTTTCCGTGGTGGGGCTCATTAAGGTTCATAAAACACAGTAAAGATCCTGGCTGGAGACACTTGCAATTCTACAGGTCCACCATGTGGGATATGCAATAAAAAAAATTGCATAGCTGGAAAGAGATGTCCTCAATAAAAGGCTTAATTGAAAGCAGCCCTGATGGTCAAAGTGGTACCAAGAGGAAGGAACTACCATGACACTAAGGTTTGAATTTGTTTCCTCTGACACTGATTTCCTGTATGGCTTTGAGCAGCAGGGCACTTAATTTCTTCAGAGCTCTGTTTCCTACCCATAAAACTGGGATAAGAAGATTGCTTTTATTTTATTGCATTTTATCTTACCTATTTGGACTGTGAGTTCTTCAACGCAGAACCTATCTCTAGCTAGCTAACAGTATCCATGTGGCTGTTTAAGGTGCCAGCATTACACTGGCTGTCAAAAGACAGACAGTATCTCTTTTCTGCTGTTTTGGGGTTCAAGAGGGTTCTATTATGAAGTGCAGGAGTGAGTGTTACATTCTGCTCTTCTTCCTAGACCAGTATAAAAGCCCCTTTGCAAGAGCTCATTTGAATTATTGAGGGCCCTTTTGGGGATTCATTAAGAGCTACATTATTCCTATTTACCCCAATGTCCTTCCACTGAGACAATTTCACTGTCTTCACAGGTATTTTACCTTCTGTTTTTTCTCAATAAAAATATACCCATAAAAGAGAGACCCAATTCATATTCTAAACTGGAAACTTCCCAGTAATGTCAACAGCTTTGAACTGAGTATGAGAAACAAAGAACAACCTCCAACAATAATTTGTTTACTTCTAAAGTAGTAATAATCACAAAAAAGTCCTGATTCTGGTTGAAGTGAGTGACATTTATATGGCTTTTTGCTCTTCTTAAATATGATATTAAACTCAGTCTTAACATTGGCTGCTGTTCACTGAAAATATAGCATAGCATGAACACTTAGCATTACTACATTTTCTTGCCCATTTGTATCATGTGGATAATGTGAGAAATCACAAATTACTTCACTTACAGATTGACACTCAAACATATGTTTAAGTTAGAAAGGCCTTAGGTGCATAGTGAAATTTTGGGCCAGAAGAGGACAGTTTTGGAGAGGCTGAAAAGTCACACGGATTTTCAAAACATCAATGTCAACCTTAAGGGTGCAGAGAGTGAAGGAACTCTTACTGAAATATTAAAACATATATAATAAACTGAAATTATGAGGTTCACATCATTCTATCTTTTTGTCAGGGCTTCATATTGTGTCCTTCCTTCTGTGCATGCCTGGCATCCATCCTGGAAACCACCACTCGGGTGGGCAGCAAGTATTGTGAGAGATCCATCTACATGCAGAAAAAGTAGACAAAATGACAAAGTAAAAGCCATTCCAACAGAGAATACCCATCACAGCACTTGCAATTGTGCCTGTGTCAGACAGCGGCAGGAGAGATACCGTGGCACTAGGAACTACACTGGGGACAAGGGACCTAACAGCCACCCCAAACCCATGCTTGTATAAACATGAGAGACCACTTGAAGGATGATGACCATCACCTGCCTGCTGTTCTGGGGGAATGTAAGGCCAGGCTGAGTGCATGCAAATGCTCTGAGCCTGAGCAGCACAGTTCTTTTCAATAAACTGCTGATTAAGGCAACCATAAAAACGAGGGTGGTCACAGGCTGGGCTAGTGGTCATAGCTGGGTGTTCTCTGTGGTTTGCAAATAGGGATGTTGCTGTAGTACTTGCTATGTGGTTTTTAGAGCAGCTAAATATTTGATGAGTAGCTGTAGTGTGAGTCTTTCCAATGCCCTTTTGGTAACCTGGGAGAGACAGAAGAAAAGGGTTTGTCATCTTTAGCAGAAAGTGATCCCGTGTATGCTTGAATCTTATTGTTGTTTGGCTTTTGTAACACATGGGTTAGTTCTTGGTATCTTTGAAGTTAAAGTTGTGTGATTCTTTTTCTAGAAGAGAAGACAGAAGATGCCATGAGTGCAGTGTGTAAAATATTGAGAGATGAGAAGTCAGTGGTGGTCAGAGAGGTTGTTGATGATCAGTGGCAAGCTTCAGAAGGGCACAGAAATGGTCTTCAGACTGCTTCCCCTGTTGCTCTGTGCAGTAGGAAGTACTTAAGTTGGAGACATCATGGGAAGGTGAGTTGTGATAGTGTTTCTCTGACTGCTTTTTCTTATGTCAGTGCAGAGGAACCACAGCCAGGTGTGACCCTACCGAAACAGGAAATAAGTCTGGGGCTTGGGAGAGTCACAGCTCCTGTCCTTATAAGTAGAGAGGCAGGAATAGGTAAATGCCAGAGGGGAGTGTGTGGCTGAGCAAGGGGACCAGATAGAGTCTCTGTGTCTGCTGATCATGAACTTTGTGTGCTTTGAGAAAGAAGAAATAAAAATTGATGTCCAGTTAGTTAAGCAGGGAGAAAGCATTTCTTGGCAGAAGACAGAACTAGGCTTGAAAAGGCTTTTGATAAGAGTCCACAGCTAAACGAGTAGTATCCTGACACCTGTTGGGGGTAGAATGGGGAGCATTATAAAACCCATCACAGAAACAGAACTGAGAATAATAGGGCAGTGAACTGAGCACTTGGGATCTCCCTACGCTAATGCTAAGGGTATGGAAATGAGAAAAAAGTGTCCAGAGCCTTAAATCACAGGCAAAGATAAGTTATAGGATGTACTATAGAAACTTGGGAGATGGATGCTATGTCATATAATAAATTGCCGTAGAAGGGAGACAGGGAAACAAAGGAGAGAGATTGCAGTACATGCCAAGAATTTTTTACTTTCTCCACGGAAGAGGAAATGAGTGACTAGTTTACTGGATGCTTATGGGAAATAGAAGCAAAGATCCATAAGCCTTCTGAGGTCACAAAACTGAATAGAAGAGTCAGAGTAGACTCTAGTTTTGAGTAACTATTAGAAGGGTTTAAAAGTCAGGTTTTAATAAAATAAATAAGGGGTTTTAATAAAATATATAACAGGACAAAACTAATCAAAACTTTGGAGTGTTCTGAGAACATTTGACTGTAGGAATGTGGACAAAGCAGTAAAAGATGTTATTTCTGGCTCTTATTTGAAGAAGCTGACAAAGGATATGAAGTTCTGAGGTAATTTAAGTGAAGAGGATCACCTGAAATAGCTTGAAAATGGTGGGGCTAAGGCACCTGAGCTCCAAGGAGAGGAATATGTTAAAGCAATGGAGGGGGACAATAGACTTGAAAAAAGCTGCCCTCACCAGGCTGCTTACTGGGACTTCAACAAGGTATCTGGCTGCTAAATTAAAGAAGGTAATGAGTGTTAGCAATGTCTTGATTTGGTCCCCACTCGTGTGTTCCTTTTTGGTCTCAAATTTCTATTTCTCTCTCATGCTCTCAGTTCTGTGTAAAATTACATTTATTGTTCATCATCTTGAGGTATTTAGAGTTTCCCATGCACATAAGCATCCATGGATAAGTAAAGAATTCTACAAACAACCTTCACCATGTCCTTCAATTATTGAGAAGTGGGGAGAAGAAAGGAAAGGTAAATCATTATTTCCCTCCAGTTGTGAACACAGCCTGAATAATTTATTTTGGTCTACTTGATACATAGCCCATTAAAGTGACTTCAGAAAATCCTCTAGTCTGTCATTGCCAGTGTGCTGTCCTCTGGGAGTGGAGAACAGGGGAGTATCCAGGTGTGTCCTGGTGTTATCTTAAAAGACACCTGCAGGCTGCAGTGTTGCCTTGATTATCTGCACACCTCCACAAAGGCTCTGCTTCGTTTTTTTCCTTAATGGTGTGCCAATCACCTGTTGTAGAAACTGGGGACAAAAGAAAGTCAGCAAACTGGCTCCAAACTAAGACAATGCTAGTCAGGCACTTTGATCGTTGTCGCTCAGGCTAATGGGGGAGAAAGAATAATGTGTGTGTTTGGTCGGCTCTAATAGTAATGTGTCTGCTCCTACCAAGTAGATCTAAGAGACGCAAGGTTTGTAAGGGCTGCTGATGTTCCTGTTGAAAGCTAAATCCATCTTGGCTTAGAAAGGACCTACAAATTCCCTCATATTAAAAGATATTTAGCTTTGTGTCCAAGAAGGAATATCAAATTCTGTCTTTTCATTTGAAAGCATGTGTCTCAAGAATAGAATGAGGGCCAAGTATGTTCTGTAGGAATAGTTCCTCCCTTTTGTAAGGGCGGATAATAGGAAAGGGAAGGATTTGAATCTGAGATTTTTCAGTCTGTGTAGAAAAGGATTAGTGTGTCCAGGGGTTGTTGCTGAAGAACATGGAAGACTGAATATCTTGGGAAAGGCAAATTGACACAATTATCATTTGGATTAGGGGAAGAGAAGAATCGGGTCTTAACTGGGTTTTGTGCGGGTGTGAAGTTTTTTGTTCTGATCCTTGATTGCCAAGTGACTTTGCCTAGTGCACAGCATAGGTGTCACGCTTGCTGGATCAGATTTAGATGTCACAGAAACAGAAGATGGGACACCTCCGGTGCCTCTATGGAGGGGAGCTCCTGGGCAAGTCCTCAGTAGATTTAGTCCCCATACCTACTGCAGACATAAGTCAAGGCATGCAGGCCAGCACCTCCTTGTGCTACAGGTCTCTGCTCTGCTGAGTGCCAATCAAAAGGATTTAGAAATGGAGTTTAGATGCTTTGGCAGGCCCCTTGGCTGTTCGGCACCATGAATCCTTCTATCTAGAAAGGAATTAACAACAAGAAATTGTGCCCCACTGAGAGGTGCCCACTGTTGTGTTGACCTGATTAATTTACCAGACAGTGTGCCTGTGGAAAGGTGAAGTGTATGTTGGAGAAGCACTGTGCAGCTCTTGGTTGATGCCAGGCTTAGGGCTTGTGAACTACCCTGAGAGAGCTGTGGGCTAAACGAGAAGGTACGAACCTGGAGAGACCAAAAATGTTCTGTCAGTCCTGAGTGGTGTTATTGTCAGACAGGGATCTGGAGATGTGGATGTTAAAAATTAGTTAGAGGCACAGAAACCAAGCCAAGTCCCAGGTTAGTCTGCTCATGTCCTGCTCAGTTGCAAGGAGACTTCTCTGGGAGCTATTAAATGTTTTCTTTTTTTCTGTAACAGAACAAGCATCTGGATCCTGCAAGCCTCATTTAATGGTGGTTATGTTTTAGGAAAATTTAGCAATTAACAAAACTGGACCTTATCTACGTTCACCCTAATATTCAAGACTCTGTAGATTTCTGTTGTATTCTGAGGTTATTTTCCTCCCCTCACCCACTTGTTGACCCTGGATTAATTATTTTTAACTGCTGCAGAGCAGCACTTCCACAGTGAGATATTTTTGAACCTGATCCTGCAGATTGTTACCCGTCAAGTAAATTCAGAGTCTTTGTTTTGCTTCTTATGCAGGAGATTTATGTTTTCTAGGTCAATATATATGACTGTATGTGAAAGAATTTTCTTTTCTTTTTTTTTTTCTCATGGTATTTCCCCACTGAGTTGTGTATTCTCCACAGTCCCTAATGTGTCTGGAGGAAGGGAACAAGTGGAGTCCTCATCTGCAGCTTTACAGATAAACTGTTTCACTAGGGTGTCTGCTCTTATCCAAAAGGACTTCCTGATGGATAGAGCTAGACTTACAGCTGAGGACTCAATTTCCATGCTGCAGATGTAATTTTCCTGTTATAACTGTACAGCTGGTCATGTGTTTTGCATTTTTCTTAACATAAAAGTTCCTAGGAATAGATATACTCACTCGTATCTCAACTGCTTCAGATGTTTGCTGCAACTCTTGCTAGGGCTGTCTGCATGGGTCAACATTTCCAGAAGTGAAATACCTAGAAAGCCTTCAAACCTGTATTTGGGAATTGGATTTGATGGCCAGCTTTGTTTCCTCCCCCCGCCCCCAGAAGAATGTAAAACAGATGCTACCACCACCAAAATCAGTGCCAGCTCTGAGTTCTCAGCTCTGACAGGAGCATATGTCCACTTTAATTTCCTCTACAGTTCTAGTCCTGTAGTTCCACAGAAGCAAAAAACTCACTCAACGTCTCAATCCAACGTATGTTGAAATGTGTGCAAATCACCATCATGGGCTTTGGATCAGGCCCTAAGTAAACTAATTCTTGGATTGTCACCTCTGGTCATAATGACCCTTTGTTTTGCCTTTTTAGTGATAAATGATTATGTTATAAAAGGCCTTATGTAATTTCTGGCATGGCTAGGCATCATAAGCGAGGTGTGTAATCTTAGAAATGCTCTAGCTAGTTTCTTGGGTTGTGTAACAAATAATTATGGAATCTCGCTGAGTCTTGCTTTATTATTATACAGCTCCAGGCTCTTACCCCCGGTGGATTTACATGCTTGTTAATATTTAAGCTATCTTGTAGCTTGGGTAATTTGTAATGAGGTTTTTTTGTTGTTGTTGTTACTGAAGCTAGTATTCAACAAAAGTAGTTGTTGGGGGAAGGGGGGAAAGGTGTGATGGATGACTTGTTCTTCTGAAAATGCTTTTCCTTGTTTTAATACCTTTTGGCTCATTCACAGATACAAATATGAAATAGAAAGCTCTTCCAAAACCTTCCTTGTGTGCTTCTCCAGATAATCAGGAACACGCAGCACTGCTGCTCCTCAGCAGATTGGGCAGTGGTGGGCACGAAGGTTTAGCATAAAGAATACTTTTGTATTAAATATAGATCACTCTTAAAGATGGTGGTTTTGCCTACTAAGGCTAAAGCTTTAGACAAAGACTATTAAAACAGAGGAGGTCTTCTGACAACAGAAAGTATCCAAGCTCATAGAAAGGACAGAATTTGGTCAACCTTTGCTGTGAAAAAGGTGGACAAGATCGCTCTTGTTCCTGGTGGTTTTGCCCCATCCTGATTAACCATGAGGTCTTTCTTTGACAGCTCTAGTCAAAACCCAAGAACTTTCTAATTACTTATTCAAGACATTTGTGGTCTGTCTTCAGGGTCAGAAGAACAGATCAAAACCAGAAAATTTTTGTGTAGAATAGGAGTTGGTCTTTGGCAGGCCAGTGCTTCTGCTTATATATGTGGTAGACAAGGCTTCAAGAATGGAATGTGCAACTATGAAATGGATGGAATGGTGGGGGATCACCTGTGGGGATTTCAAGCATGACTTATTGTTAACCTCACCCTCCCCCACCAGCTTTTGTGGTCTTCACAGGGAGCTAAGGACAGCATGTGCTGCATGATCTCCATGCTCCTTGCTCAGAGGGACAGAGCTAGACAGCCTAGTACTGATGACACAGGTAGGTCCAATCCTCCCTACTGAAGCTGAAGTACGTCTGGCTTTTTGAAAGAGAGCAGTTTTAACTGGGGGGAAAAAAAAAAGCTTCAGGTAGGCTCTGAAACAACACTTAGCACACAGGAGTGCTGCTTTGATTTTCCTAATGAAAAACAAAAGCACGGATTGAGCTGCAATTGGAGAAAAGAGTAGCAACCAGTAAAGATATTTTGTTCATGACTACCAGCTCATTTGTGTTTGTATAATATGGGTCTTTGGTATACTCAGCTCTAAAATCCTGTCTGTGGTTGGAGGCCTCCCAGCCCTGAACCTTTGCCAACCATCTCTACTTTTCAAAGCAAGGTACAGTAAAGATAGAATAAGTTTCACATGTATGATCAGGATGAGGGATGAATTTATCAAAACTCTTCAAGGGATTTCATGCAGGTCTGAAGTTGTAAGTGAAGAGCTTAGGGCAATGGTTGCAAATTTCTCCCAGATGGCAACTACAGTTGATCCTGTGGCCCGTTATCAGGAGGCACTTTCATAACAAAATAGAAAGAGGCGCTTCTTCACACGACACAAATCTGACTGTGAAATTAAACTGAAAAAAATGCTGTGGGCTCAAAAAGTGACAGGACAGATTTACTAAAGAAAAGCTTTTCAGGGTTATTAAGCACAAACATCCTGTTTTGATTTAGGAATATCCTAATTTCATGTAGAATTAGGAAATAAGTGGGACTATGTTTACCTGCTGTTGACCATTCCCTAAGCTATAGAGAATAGGTGTACTGGAGACAGGGCCTTGGGCTAACCAAAGTTTCTCTTTGATATAGGACAGGCAAATTTTTGGACATATCTGAAGGGATTTTGGAATTACATTGCTTCCTATGAAATGATGCATAACAATTCTTACAATCTAGCTTGGGGTTCCTCATGACATTTTTCCACCAACTACAGGTCAGTTGGAAAGCTCTATACAGCTTGGTTGTAAATCTGGACTTTGAGTAAGGTGTATTTCAGCTGCATGGAATGTGCTGGAGTTCCCCTGGACAGAGCAGCCAGGGAAAAGGTAATTCACCTGGCAGGCCATGCTGGTGGTAGTCCAGCAAGCCTGTCTACCCTGCTTAGGTCTTTCAGCATCCCATCCAGGGACAGGCTGGGAGATGTTGCCAGAACTCACAGGTTCAAGTGAAGCATGTGGGCCCCTGGAGGGATGAACAGCATAGTCACCTGTGCCACCTGTGGTGCAGGGACACGCTACTGTCCAGAAGGAGACATTCCCTTGCTTGCCCACATCAAAAGGATGGATCCCTTCTTCTCTGTAGCGTGTGGGTCTTTCTCTGATTGCAGAATAAGAAACTGGCTCTGCAGGTCTTTTTTCATACAAAACCTTTATTTTTTTTGTGCTCCCGTTTACATCAGTGAAACTTGGAGAGTTAAGACCTATTTATTTTCTAGCTTTGGCCTCTGTGTTCATAGTGCAAATATCGCCACATTTAATCCATATTTCTACTCTGTCACATTATACAGCTTTTCACCAAGACAAACTTTATTTAGCGAATGCTAATATATGTTTATCTCTGCAACATAAAAATGTTATGCTTTCTTTTCATATAAGTGTAAATGGTTATTTGCCAAATAATTGAGGGTTTTATTTGTAGATAATATTTTGATATATTATTCAGATTGTGTATTGATGGGCCCTTTGTTATTACTTTTATCAGATGATATTTTAAAAAGAAAATTGTTGGGGTTTTTTCCTCCTTATTTTGTGTGGAGTTACTAAGTAAAGCCGGTACTGGAGTAAGTAAAATAAATGAAAATACTATGTAGTACTTTGTTTGACAGTGTTGATCAGGTCTCTGAAAAAGAAACCAAAGTTGAAATGTGAATCATTTCAAATAAGACCTTTTTCCCCCCTTCCTGAGTGAAAATCAGATTCTGGTTTTGTTCTCACTACAACTTTATTTTAAAGGAAAAAAAAGAATTCTAGTTAAATATTTCCTTTTTCTTGTATGTTCAATCTGTAGAACTAATAGAGCAAGGAGAGAGCCTTATGCAAGCAAGGCCACGAGTCAAACTTCTCTACCAGTCTGTACATATAAACACAGGTTCAGGTATGTTTTCAGCCTGATATGGATGATCAACACTGTGTGGTTATCACACATCCGTGCAACTTGAACAGTAGTTGAGTTTACATGATAGAAAATGATGATAACATATCTATGCATTGATGGGCAGAAGGGAACCCCCAGGGCTCAGAGCTACACATGGTGATAAGAGTGTTTAGGTTGGAAGCTTATAAACCTCTAGACTTGTGACTGATATGGTGTCAGGCAGAGCTGCAGCAAGGCCTTCAGGAGACTGCGTTGTCTCCTCCTCCTTTCCCAGGCTCCTTCCAGTTGCTGCTGTGTTTGGCAGCTGATTGTCCTGAGAGGCAGCAGAGGTTGGCAGGGCTTGGACAAAGCTTCTGTCTCTTCTATCTTTCTATCCTATGGAGTAGTTTTAGTTGGAAGAATATGAATCCATGACCCTCTGGACCTCAGGATTGTCTCCAAGGTTCTAGTTCTCGTAGATGTGGGAGCAACTTTCCCCTACTTTGTTAAAGAATGATGTGTCCTTGTCCATGAGTATCTGACTAACTCATGCCTATCATGACCCTCCCTGAAGAATTAGTGTGTATTTTGAAGGCTTAAGCGGTTTTGTTCTGCCCATTAAGGGGATGTGCCCTTGCAAGACCTGGTCTGTCAGACATTCCAGGTATTGCTCATTGATTTCACCTCCCACTGGAGTAAAAATGCTTCTTCTATCTATGGTAGGGATGGCATTGCATGTACTTCTGGGTGGCATTGTATGATGCCACCTGGCCCATGGTAAGCTCAGCACCCTCAAATCCCTCTGGTTCCTCCCAGCTTACTGCAGTGGTGGCCATAAGGTTCTATGAAATAAGTTGAAGAGCCAGGAAAACAGTTACTGTGCAATTAATCAGCCTGTTCAGCGTCTTAAGATCTCAAATTTGGCTCTTATATGGCAAGTTTAAAGAAATGCAACAGAGAAATGTGAAAATATATAACAAACTATTAGAAGAAAATTAGTTTTACGATTTTTTGGCTTTATGCCAAAATAAGCCTCTTGCTCAAAACAGAGTTTGATGTCAGTGTTTGAGCCTTCTAATTTGAACACCTATTTGGCCTTTTAATAATGCAGGGGACACAAAAATACCCCTTCATGCCTCTGGTTGCTCAATTTGGCTGGGGTTTCCCATTACCTTCTTTCCCAGACTATTTATAGAATAGCAATTAAGATTAATGTATAGCTGCTCACACTTAGTTCCTGGCTCAGCTGGGTTTTGAGCCACTCCCAACAAGAGCTGAATGACTGGGATATTTAACATCCATGAGAACTCCTGCTGAAATCAGCTGGAGCCATCTGTCATGTAGGTAGATATGTGCATATCTTGAAAACAAATGGACCTTTTTTTTTTTTCACCATTGTGAAATGAAATTTTGAGGCTGAAGTCAAGCATAACGTACTTTTCAGTCAATCTATGGAAATAAGTTTTCAGTTTTTCTCAGTCTGTTCTTGTCATTGAATGGGAGATTTATCAAATAAATAGAAGGGAGCTCATTATGTGCATCTGTTCCTAGCCCACACCTTTTGAGGGGAAATATCCATACAATTCAAGTGTTTTACAGTTCTTATGAAGTGATGAAAGACAGCGATTGGTTTGTGAGGTTTTCTTTATTGTCTGCAAGCTTTTGTGGCTTTTTGTAGCTTGGATGTGAGTGGTATCAATAGAAACTGTGCAGGCATGGTCTGAGGGCTGCATGTGCCACTTTGAGGAATGCCCTCTAGTAATAAGTGTATAATATCAAACTCCTTTTTGTGATGGAGATCCTTGTGATACTCCTGTGCTGCACTTTGTGTAGTGGTGGCTGATAGATCCAGGCTATTGGCACAATCCCTGATCATAGGATGTTACTTGCTGGCCTTGTGTCAGAGAATGTGGATGGATGGTGCTTACAAAAGCAACTAACCAAAATAAATTGAACTCAAGCAGTGTTCAATCCTGTTTTGCAAGCAATTAAATAAGAATGAATATGATGATATGGTTTTGTCAGCCCTCATCACATCTGTGAGACCTGTAGGCACCAGCCAGTTAAGCGAGACTTTTTGTTCTGGTAAGGAAGAGCAGAACTGTGCCAAAGGGAAGGGTCCCACGGCTTAGATTATTATCTGAGTTAGACTCAAGTCTGGGTGCCTGTGACTCCTCAGAAATTGCAAAACCTCATTTCTTAAAGGATACTATGACAGAGTGTGCAAGTCCACAAGGAGCCCTGCTTTTCCATTGCAGTGTCCCCTCTGCTAGAATAGATTCTGGTAAAGTAACAACTGCCTGTGTTTCTGATAAAGCTACCAAAGTACTCCAAATGTAAAAAAAAAAAAATCTTAGTTTATAACAGGTTTCTATATATCCTAACACCAAGCTGGCTGAAAAGGAAAAAAAGACTTTAGTTCTTCCACGTACATGCACATCTATAATACTATGACTTAAATATTTAAAACATTCATTCTTTTCCAGAGGTTTTTAATCTCACTTGGAATAAGCCTCCTGACTTCCACTGAATCAGGGCCCTGAGAACAATTTTCTTTTTAAAAATTGCACAAGAGAGTTTCCTTTCCACAGCAGCTAGTTATATTGGATGGTGCGGCAATCCTATAGGAAGAGGAGTGTGGTCCTTTAATTTAAACAGTTCACTACAATGATACATACACTGAATTAAAAGGTGCCAAAATAACGGTGTATACTGATCCAGTTTTTTAATTTATTTGCTTTAAAATGCTTTATTGTAGGGGCTTTGTTTTAATGTAGTACATATATATGTGAAAGTAATTACTAATTGCTGATACCACACTGTGACCTGAATAAAAAGATTTTTATGGCATCTTAGAGTAAGACAGTAAACTACAGCTTTGGCTAATTAGCACAAGCACTAGCCCTAGAACTATATCCCATGTTCTTCTCTGTTATACAGATTTACTTCTAACAGGCCTTTGGCACCACTGCAGTGTTCACAAACATGTGGGTGACCTGGCTGTCTTCTAGCTGCTTCAGCTGTTTCCTAGTTTGAGTCATCTCCACCCTGTAGGAAACCCCAGCATAATTCCCTAACATTTAAGTCAAGCCATGAAAATTTACACCTTTCACTTCTTTTCACACAGAGGATCTCTTGGCCTTGAGATTTCAGTTGGACAAGGAACAAAAAGGTGTCTAACATAAATTTTCCTGATGCAAACATTAATTAAAGTTTGGGTAATCTTATAGTCCTTGCTCTGGTTGTTTGTAGTGGAGAGGAAGATATTATAATAACAAGATGATAGTGTATGCTGAGCATGTCAAGTGACCTGCTCAGATTTGAACCTCTCACCTGCAGTGCTAGAAATAATAATGCAAAGAGGAAATTCTCCCTTGCAGCCACTGGTAACAGGATGGGATGGGGGAAACTTATTCCCAGCAAAGAATAAAACCAATCTTCTTTGTATGGAATAAAGAAGTCAGGAGCAGTACCTAGTTCCTGTGGAACAGGAAAATTCTAACTTGAATTCTCCTTGGGAGCTCTGACAAGTGTTTTGTCTTGTTAGCTGTGGAAGACCCAAGAATTCCCCAATTTTCTTGGGAAATGGCACAAGAAGTGCTATACTCTAATTTTCCTTTGGTCAAGGTCTCAGCAGCGACTTTGCTACAGCACGAGTGGGCTTTGGTTTAGGAGCACTGACCAGACAAAATACAGTTTATATGCTTTATCTTCCCAGTTTAGGAACTGGAAGGAGAGATGCTGTCTGTGAGACACTTGGGGCAAAGTCCTCTTAGCAGAGGATGCTAAGGCATCAGAAAAGTCTATGGCAAGTTCTGTCTTTTTGTGCCCAGTGTTTTGTAGACTAGATTCAAGGGCAAAATTGTTTCTGTTTCCTTAAGGATAGCTTGGATAAAGGCAAGCAAGATAAGAGAGCAGAGGGAAGTGAAAGGGGAAGGCTGTTTCTCTGACTGAACCAGGTTGTTGAAAGGTTACACTGAAGTGGTTTTTTTTGATGGTTATTGCTGAGAAGGTTGAGTAACTGCAGTCTGTACTCTGTTGTCATGTGTGAGCCTGGCTGCTTTGAATATAATTTATAACTTCTTTGTCCTTTTTTAACCTGCTTCTCCTGGAGCTGGGGGGCATGGGAAGAACCTGACATGACTCCAGGTATTGTGACACAGAAAGCTATGCCTTCACCATGTTCTTACGATTAGTCAGAAAGAGATGATCCAGAGGAGTTCAGAGAAACACAGAAATGACTTGGGGGCTTCCTGGACTGACTTACGAGGAAAAAATTGGGAAAGTTGCTGCTGTACGTCTGTACAGTTCTGCTAAATGATTAATGGGGAATGTGATGATAACATACAACTAATTGAGGCTTGTGTATGCCAAAGCGAGGGGAATTACTCCGGTGCCGTATGAGGATGAGTACTGAGCACTTACCACTGTACTGAAGATGGCTGTGGGAAGCACTCAGAGCAACAGCAGTTGCTTGATGGTGAAAGAGAATTGCACTATATTCTTGTTTTAGGAATAATACTAAAAATCTGGTGTCACCTGGTTATGCAACTTAACTTGTCCCACAAAGAAAGCCATATCTTAGTAGGGTTTACTTCATTGCTTATGATGCTCTAAACATAGCTACTAAATGCTGCCTTGTTTCAGAAGTTATTAAAAATAAATTGAAAGAAGCTGCTCTGGAAGGAAAGTAACTGGGCAATTCCAGAAGACTTTAATGTCCACATTTTTATACATTCTTATTAGAAATCTAGTGAAGCTATTTCTGTAGTAAGATGCCGTGATTTTAAACAGTAAATGCTGTGGAAGGAACTGAAATTGACAGTTTGGTGTCACGTGTCTGGTTTGAAAGACCATAGGTAATCTCTGAGGTTTTACAGAAAAGTGTCTTCTTAAAAATTCAAGTAAGATCGACAACTTCTACTTGGAATATTGAAGTTCACCTGCCTGTTTGTAACAGCTACTGAATAAAGTAATAGGCCAGGAAAATGGAGTCCCAGGTTTCTGCTGAGGGTGCTTACACTGAGATCTTTAAGGCAGTTAACTTAAAGATCTACCAAATAAAAAATTAATTTCACAGAAGCAGTCTTGTTGAAGAGTCCTCCCAATAAAGTATCCTGGGATATGTCACGGACCCACAAAGTGCCTGTAGTTAAGCCCAATTTGGCTCAGGTATGTTATTCATTAATGCTATTTCTCTACAGTGGACTAAAAATACTTTAGCAATATTAAGGATAAACAAGAAGTGTACTATTTACATAAAGGGTTACTAGCTGACTGTCAGATGTTATTGGAATTATACTCCAGTACCAAATTATGACTTAAAATAACAACAACAATTCAAACACAGCTAAAATAAACCCATTGGACCCTAAACCAGCTAAATTATACTTATTAAAACATTTATGAACACATACTGCATATAAACATGTGTTCCATGAATAGTTATGATCAGGAAGCAACTACAGTGGAATTTGGAAAACTAGGTGTTGGCCTATTGCTCCTGGTTTTTCCCTCTTACATGTTTTTCTGCCTGTGTTCCTGGGTCCCCCATACTCTGGTCAAGACTTCGTACTGAGGACTAGAGTCATATTGCTCCATCCTGAATATTCTCTGCTATTAAGGAGGGGAAAGAACCCACAAAAACATTGCTTTTCCCCATAGCAGAGGAGGCTATTAGTGTGCCATGCTGCTTGAAAGAGCTCTGACATTTTGAAACAGGTCATAACAAAGAAAACAATAGCATGGTGCAAGAGCACAAATGTGTAATGACTGTGTTCTCTCAATCCTTCCTCATACTCTCCCCCTCTGGCCCTGGAATAGAGGACAAAGGCCTAGCCCATCCAGATGTCTGGAGGTATAACTTCCTGAAGGCAACAGCAATGTTTAGCCCCTATGCAGGGCTGGAGACTATTGTGAATTAGTAGCTTTCTGAAACTGTCAATAGATAACCTGAAAAATGATTAATGCTTTAATATGTTTGGATGTTTAGAAAGGACTAGGTGTTCTGTAGCTGTTTGTCTGATTTTGTGAAAGGGTATTTGAACTCTGTAGGTGTCTTCTCTGAAGCTGGTTTTGAGACTTCTGAGAGTCAATGAAGACAGGAGACTTTAGTCAAGAGGAAAATGTTTTCTCTTCAGGATGCAAATGCAAGATGGAACTATATTCACCCCATCATTAAAGAGCTACTGTAGTGCTCAGCAAAGTCGCAACAAGCACTCTTGCCAAAATCACAACTTAGTGCCTTGAATCTGGCTGGAGGTGAATTTCAAATTTGTTTTTGTCTATTTCAGACTTAAAAGGCAAAAAGCCTGCTGCAACAAAAGGACTGACTCTCTTGCCTGTTATTAAATGAAGCACCTCCTCCAGCCCAGTGAAGAGTTGTGCAAAATGTGGACTTTGGTTAGAAGCACTACCCTTCTGTGTAGGGCTGTGGCTGCTCTCCTTGCTCTTGTGTAAGAAGTTTCACCTTGGGCTTCTTAAGGCATGATGTGAAAAATGAAGGCCCTATGAATCTGAGTCCTTTGTATGTGCCTTTTCTGGGGTGGAATTTCTTTTTCTAAGGGTCTTCTGCTCCTGAAACATCCAGCCCTTAATAATCACCCTTTTGAAAAATGGTTTGGGGGAGGAAAGGCTTGCAAATTCCCAAGACAAAATTCCATCCAACTTTTTTTTGGTCTTCTCAGCAGCTAGTATGATACAAAGGGCCGCACTTTTTTGCTTAGAAGCTTTCACTAAAGATCTGTGTTGAACTGAGTTTCGTAGCTAGCGCTGCTGTACTGAGATGGCTGTTGAATAAAATGACTGATTTCAGTGGATTCCTTCCTGAGTAGCATTATGGATACTGACGGGATGCTTATGCCATTTTATGCATGATTTGGAAGGTAAGATGAAAGCAAATTTCAGGCTTCATCAGATCTACTTGGTGAAAATTTGGGTTAATTAATCTGATGGGAAAATAACAATCAAAATGCTGTCCTGCTGGCATGCCTCTACTGAGATACAAGAGTTCAACACTTTGCCTCCTCTATAAGGGAGAATAGGCACAGTATCATTGTATTATCCTGCTGCGAGAACTCTGTAATATATGCAAGCTGTTTTCTACAGATCACTTTTGCAAGCTCATTTCTTCTGTGAGTTCATGTTCGGCAGCCATTATTTCCTCAAGTGTGCAAAATTCTGCGTAAACATCTCCTTCGCATTAGTTTGGTCTTATTCCATTAAGGAGAAATTTATGCAGTTCTGCTGCTCACCAGGTTAAAATTTGAAGAGATTTAGGAAAGTGGCTAGGACTAACATTATTCAGGTAACCATTTTAATCAGTATCTGCCATAGCTGGGGTGAGACATGGAGAAGCTGCCCAAAATATTTTGATGGTCAGGTATGATTTTTTTTTTTTTTTTGCTTTAAAGCAAGTAAAAACATTCAAAGCCTGAAAGAGATGAATCAGTTATAGGGGGGAAAAGTCTCAGGAACAAAATATATTTATTTTAAAAGCTAAATCTCTCCTCAAAAAGATGAAACTGCAGCAGGGTTGGAGCATCCAGTATGGGATGTTTTCAGGTCCTCTCACACGCTGATAGAGGCTTGTTTTGCTCCCTGTTCCTGTCAGGTTTTCTATGCTATTGACCTGATTTTTGCCTGTGCAGTGTGTAAAAATCCCTCGAGTATTGTCACAAACTGTACCCATCCAACAAACGTGCTGCGGGTGATGCAGACACTCGTAGGGCTAAAAGGCCATGGCGCCAAAGTGTTGGCTCGCTGCTGATGTGTCAAATATCACAAGTCAAAAGGCTTTGTCTCTCTTCTGTCATCCTGATTTATTAGACGTTAAAAAAGACAAAGTACCCAGTCACACAAACATCGTCGTTTTGGGAAGGTCTGTGAAATGGATAATGCGCTTGTTCCACACAAAAATGTAAAGTGTCGGTTCTCTGGTTACCTGCTGCTGGAAAGTGTTTGGACAGGTGCTGTGTTTCACCAGCCGTCTGTCACAGCTGACAGCTCGGATTTATGGCTGTGCACCGGGGCCGGCCGTCCCCCTCGGCCGGCTCCGCTCCGAGTCCCGGGCGGGGGCCGCGGGCCGGTCCCTCCCGCCGCTCTGCCCGCCCGGCGGGGCTGCTGCGGTGCCTCTGCCGTGTGCGCGGGGCGACGAGACAGCACCGACACAGCGGCTTTTTCCTTCCCGTCTGTTCGTTTGCTTGGAAGCAAATTAGCCGGCGTCCTCTGAGAAGTAGCGCGAATGGGACAATTTCCACCCAAAGGTCATCAGGGGGAAATTCGTGTCTCGCCTCCCCTTAGGAGGGTGATGCTCAAGCAGGAGGAGGCGGAGAAGACCCTCCCTACCTTTCAGCAAGCGAAAGCCCCACAGCCCCGCCGCCGAGCGGGCTCCGGACAGCAGGCGATACCTGCCCCCTGCTCCCATCGCCCCGCGCCGGGGACCACTTTAAACCCTCATCTCGACCGTCTGAGGAAATCCAAACAAGGGCTAAGAAAGGACCGCGAGGATACAGAAATCCCTGTTACTGTACTGCTTACATACGTTTCTCGACATATCAAAAAATGGAGTTTCATACAAGAAAAATACAGAGTAGAATACTTATTAACAAGGAATATATCAAACTCTGCGGGCTTTTTTTTGTTGTTGTTGTTATTTTTTCGTAAGTAAAAGCTCAATGTCATCCTGTTAAGCATACATTTACACACAGTCCATCCCTATTCACACTTAAATACATCTGATTAAAATATACTAGTGGCTATAATAACAAATTCCACTTTTCATCAAGATACTCTTAACATACCCAGAAATATGACCTTTACAGATGGACAAAAGCAAAAGATACTAGGAATTGCATGCTGACAGGTCATGTGGACTCCTATAAAAAAGAGATGGTAAAATACAAACCAGAGGAAAGAGCAGATTATGGAAGGGTAGATTAATATTTGCACAGAGCCTTGAAGGCAGAATGATGTCGAAACAGTGTGTATGTGTGCATGCGCGTGTGTACATAAAAACCAATTCCTTCAAGGGTTGGATTACTTCATACATTAGTCACTAATCTCTCGCAATGTTCTGATGGATGTTATGGTCTGAGCTTAACACACCGTGAAATCTGTTTGAGCTGTACTGAAACAAGTCGGTGTTTTCGGCCTCAGATTGTTCTGTTTGAAGCTTTCCTTTCACAACACACCTTTGCTACTCGGAATAATTTTTGCGAGTAGGGTAGAAGCTAGACAGCCGCTGAATCTCGGCGCTGAGGGAAAAATAGGTAGAAGAGAAATTCCAAGGTCCGAAATACGTGTAATTAGAAATTAGACCATCCAGCGCCCAAAGTTCTCCTTGACATCGTTTTTTTAGCTAACCTGTGCTTGTAACAGAGGACTTGAAGGGGAAAACAGCCCGCCGATTTTTACTTTTAAAAGTATTAATTAAAACAAACAAACGAACCCCGAATGATCATTTCAGGATTTGTATAAACTCTTCGAGTTCGGGGACGACACTGGTTTGTAATTCAGCAGCACAGGCAGTTAGCCCCCCCCAACCTTTCCTTTTTCCGACTTAGCCTTTCTGGGGCTTTGCTGATTACTTCTGACAATACAAATCAGCCTTAACGTACCGCCCGTCGGGAGAAGGCAATGCTTGCTAACTTTTTATTACCAGCAGATACTCCCCAGCCTTCACCCCGCTGAGGATTCGCCCGCTGTAGGTGACAGCGGGGATGTCTCCACCAGAAGCAGTCAGATAGTGCCCGGTAGTGCCAACGACCGTCCTGAAGCGAGTTTTCCTTGGACCGAGAGATGACAACAGGATTACATGTCGCCTGCTGTCCTTCGTGGGAAAAATAACAAAATAAAAAAA
>VXAX01001524.1:463302-522606 GCA_013399835.1 Leptocoma aspasia | reverse complement strand
CGGGGCTCGGCGCCCGCCTCAGCCCGCCGGCCGGGGGTCGCTAGCGGGGGCCGGCCCCTTCGCGGCCGGTGGGCGCCGAGGACGGGCTGCGGTGCCCTGCCGTCCTCGGGACTGGGCGATTCCTCCGGGCTTCTACCTCCTTCTTCCCCACTGGGGTGCTCGCGCTCCTTTCGCCCCCCTTTTCGTCCTTCTCGCTCTTTACTCTCGCTGCTCCATGGGGCCGAAGGAGAGCGGCGAGGCGGCCCCCGTGGAGCCGGTGCGAGTAGAGGGAGGGCGGCTGCCGGAGCCGGCACTTCTCCGTGTCCGCCCGGGCTCGGCGCTCCTCGGGGGCGCTGCCGCTGTTACCGCTCGGCGCTCCGCGGGCGCGGGGAGAAGCTCTCCAGGGCCGTCGGGGTTACTCCGCTGTCGCCGGCTTCGACCCCTGTCAGTGCCGGGACGCCGGGCTGGCTCCTCGCTGCGAGGCGGGCAGCAGACGGGTTATTAGGGTTATTAGTGTTATTGTCATTATCTCTCCCTTCCCCTGTGGTTGTGTGTCTCTCCACCACTTTCAGACCAGCCCATTATAACGCCGGCGAGAGGCGGAGCCAGGACAAAGATCTGAAAGGGTGGTGGGTGGAGAAGCAAGGTAGCAAAGGTGGGTATGCCCTAATAAGCCGTATCAGAGCCGTAATTAGCAAAGATGACAGCGAGGTCTTGTTGGAAAGTTATTTTACGAAACTTGTTTGTATTTTCTCCTGCCAGGTCCCTCCCCTTCCCGGGTATTTCGAACGAAGCCGCAGTTCGGCGCGACTAAGCAGAGCCGGCCCGCCTCCCAGGTGTAAAATGCAGAATGACTTATAGGTGGCAGAGCTGAACCTGTTACGCGCAGTGATTTATTTTAGTAGCGCCGTATAAAGCAACAAGTTGTAATATGACAGCTCAACAACCTGTTGGAAAATAATACATGGCTTTGCAGTTGTGAATTCCTAATGATTTATGTAGCCTGACAAAATAGTTTCAGTCCTGGTCTCTTTCCTTCTGTCATAAGCACACCTGGTGCAGAGGTAGGCAATGCTTTGGAGTTCTGCTATGAGAGACTTAGTCAAAGCCTTAAGCTTAGTTTTACATGTGCTACTGTTTCTGTAGTAGCTTTGCTTGAGCTCTTCTGGATGGCGTTTGTAACCTCTCTCTTACAAACTGCCACTCTCTAGTAAAATCTTTTATTGTGTAGGTTTTGGGTTCAGGTTTTTTTTTTTTTTTATGGTAACTTTAACGTTTTTTAAATCACTGCGAATCTGTAAATTTCCCATAAAACTTGGGACAGTGTATTCTGCAATTTTACCTAGACACTTTTCTTTCTAAAAAAATTAGTAATCTTTTTGAGTTTGTTTTTAGGTTTAAGTTGTCAGGGTCTTGCCCTACTTCAGAGTTTGTTTTTTTTTCTCCTTCAACATTATGCCATATAGAACAACTCAATGAAGAGAGCTAGCTGGCAGTAGCTTCTCTGAAAACTCCCTGTTCTGCTCAGTGTTCAGAGTCCATTGCAAAATGCCATTTCACTTCATACAGCAGTAGCGCTGGCGTCTGCAAAACAATAACAAAAACATCAGCAGAAATCCTGTGTGGTGCTTATGTTTTCTTTCTCATATGTATGCTTCGAATTTTGTGTCCTGGAGTAAGAGTTGGATTGCTCCATATTTTCCAAAAGCAGTCTTTCCAAATCGGACCTTATTTTAGAATAAATACATAATGCAGACTCACTCTGGTTAGAACTATTCCACTGTGGTCTGGCTCTCAAGTATTGGAGAGGAAGATGAAAAAAGACAGGTTTAAAAGACTAAGAGGAGAAACAACCAGCCCTACTTTCTATCTTGATCTCTCTCGAATAGAATATATGTTCCCCCCCCCATACCTGTGTTCTGTTTCAAAGCTTTGCCGTTTCTTCAGTCTGCATGAGTTAACGTGGTAAATACTGAAGAGTGAGAGGTTCTTCTGTCCCTCTCATTGCATTCTTCACAACTTTAATAGAAATAATAACAACACGGGGTGTCTTGCTGTTCTCACAAAAGCTGTACCAGTTGAGAAAAGCAGGCAATTCAGAAAGACAAAAAAAAGAGGAGGGAGACCTCTCTTGGTTCATTGTTGTTGTTGTCTCCCTGTAATGTAAACTGAAATCCTTCAGTAAAGTGTTGTCTTAGCTGTAGGTGCCAATGTTTGTGTTTAAGGGTATGGGAAAAAGGTATAATTCCTTCCAAAACTCATATTTTCTACGATGATGCCAATGGCAAGGGTAGGTTTTTTCCTCTTCCTGCTTTTGTTGTAAATAGCAGTGAAGTAGCGATGATTTGCTAGCTTGCCTTTGATGTTTATTTTATTACCGTTCCACTATTTGTGTGGAAAATGTACACATTGTCTCTTATCTTTATTCAAAGAACTTAAAAAGTCATTCAAATGCTGTAGGTAAACACGTCAGACATAACAGAAGCTTTTTCACAGCCATACTTCAAGACTAGGAGTGGATGGCAAAGCTGGTTTTGCAAGATTTGAGAGGGGACAGAAGCTTGTACTCAAAATAATACAAAGATAGCTATTAATGGGTGGGAGCAGGGAACCTTTCTAACAGCAACACTGATTCTTCTTGTGGCTCAAGGCCCCTTTGCTATCTCTGAGCCAGTGCCTGTTGTAAACTATCCCTTCAAATCTCTGGTGGCTCTGACCTGAGAAAATATATGAAAGGTGCTTATGAAAGGGCTGTGCCGGGTTTAAATAGAGCCTTCCTGGCCTGGGTGAGAGCTGTATCAAGCCCATTGCTAACGCTGCCCATGAAACACAAGCAAAGTTGTAAGAAGTGGTCAAATAATCCAACTACTCCCATCTCTCACTACTGAGAGTATATGTAACCTCAAGTCTTTTCCTGCTATAGTTTTTAAAAAGGCACAGTATCGCCTTCAGGTTTATAAAGATTAACACAATCATCGGAAAAACTGATTCTGTTAAGTAAACTTCACATCAAAAGCACTTTGATGTGCTGCATTATAGCAAAGCCAAACACCCCACCCCCATCACCCCAAGAAAAACCTCCAAAAACCTCCAGTGAAGCAATGTAAAAAAAATCTAATTCTTTGTTCTAAAATGAAATGTCTCTTCCTCTTTAGATCAGCAGAGCAGGACTTTTTTTGATGTACGATCCCCTCTTTTCCTACTCAAAACATTATCCAGTCAAAGACAAACGGAGAAATGTGAATGGTCGCTTGAAAATCACGGGATCAGCTTTACTTCCCATTTTCTGTAGTATTTCACTCATGTAATTCAGAAATAGTTTGCCAATGGGAATTTGGAAATAAGGTTGTATAGTCCTTTGCAGTTTGCTCAAGCTACCAAGCACAAAAATATGCCTTACTAAATGTAGAAAAATGCTACACTGTCTGGTGGTTGTGAATGTATTTTTGGTTGATCCAGTTAAGTTGTCTCCATGGTATTTTAAACCATGGAGGCATGGGTTTTTTAGTTCAGCAAACATTGTGCAAAGGTGTGTCACGATATGTTCTTCGTTAATTTTTTTTAAAAATTATTTCTTCTAGGTTTTTTTCTTTTTTTCAGCCAGATCTTTCTTACTTCTCTTTTCTGCCTTCTGGCTCTCCAGACCACTAACTATAGATTAGAGAGGGTTTCCAGGTAAGGTCATATAAGAACAACTGGTCAATAAAGGTCTCTGTGGTGACTGGGAAAGTCCTATAGTTAGTGGTAGGCAAGCTTGTTTGTGCATCTGAGATGTCCAGCAAACCAGCTGGATAAAGTGCTCCATCATCTCTTCTCCTCCTGTGGCAAGCTGCAGGAGTGCACTGCCTTGCCAGGAATGATCAGCCTGGACAATGCAATACACTACGTGAGAAACAATAGAGCAGTTCAAAGAGTTCACTCTGGATGGGCTGCTCGCAGCAGGAGATGTGCCTAGCATGCATAAATGAGCTACAGTCTATGAAGGTTGGCTAATTGCACTATGTATATTTTTGTACTTGAAGGAAATCCAGCTAGAGACCGAGCTGTAAGAAAGGAGGTTAGTGGAAATTCCTTTAGACCTTGAGAGGAAGAGTTTGATCACTGAAGCAGAATGCATGTCTGCGTGAATTCCCTCATTGGGAAAGACTGGCACTTTTTCACAAGGACAGCCATTCCCTGTGGGTAGAGATTTTCTCATGTCTTTGGCAGGTATTAAGAGCTGAATTTACAATGGGGAGTTCCATTTCAACTTCGTTTCATGCAGTCTTTATTTTCTTGGGAGACATTACTCAGAATGAAATTTTCCCATGCTGAGAGCTTAGTATCACTTCCTCCCTGTGCCCACTTCATGTTCCATAAAAAATGTCTGCATCTAAGCAAATTTTTTTTTTCTCCAGAAAATCTCCCTGGATTGTGACAGAATGGGCAGGCACAGATTTTCTCCTGTGAAGGAAGTGACATTATTTTTCTTGTTATTAATGCTTAGTACAGGAGAAAAATATTCCAGATTCTTACACCATTCTTTTCACCAACAAATCTCAGAGCTCTTCCATTCTACAGGCATCAAGGAGTGAAGGTGAGTCCTGCTGAAAATGATTTGGTAAGTCAGTTGCAACCCTGTCTGTAGAACTGAGCTCTCTGGAGCCCTTGTCCTACGCTGTGTCCACTGAGGTATCCACCACAAGGCTTCACTGGAAAGTGCTGTACTATTTAGCAAGGAGCTGTCAAAATGGAGATTGCTCCGTCCCAAGTCTCAGATAATTTATAGCTAATTTTCTCTTTTTATTAGTGCTGTGTCAAGCCTCAAGGGCTTGAATGAGGTTCCACACTGGCATAAGGCGAACCGCTCTGGAATATATTGCAGGTTTGCAGTCTGAGAAATACGTGACATAAAAGAGTGCAGGATGAGGTTAAATCAACACAGTATTTACAACATATTTTGTGATGACTTAATTCAGTAACTGTCCCCATAGGCTTTTCTCATGGCTGATTACCAGGTTTCATGTAACTGCACCACGAGAGACAAAATCCAAATGGTGATGGACTTAGGGGCTTGTGGATCTCTTCAAGGAAATTTTTCTTACAGTGAGGAAGAAACTGGTATTGGAAAGCAGCACATGTATTGATAATCCTGGATATAATTGTCAGGAGAGAATTGCTTGCTAAGGGGCAGGCTGCACCGCAATTAAAAGTTACGCTGTGTTATGCCTGTTATGAAGTTATGATGCAGAAGCCGTTTGGTGAAATTCTGTGGCTCTCTGCCAAGCATAGTGAATGGTTTTTGTTACTGATGCCAAACAAACTTAAAAAGAAACCATCATAGCTTGTTTTTGCTGGTGCCAGACCAAATATCTGTTGGCATCAAACTTGGTATTGATGCCAGAGGCTTGCTATCACTGGCCTGTGATATGAGGAAACACCAGCTGAGCTGTTACAATAGCCTCTCACTGCCTTCAAGTCCATGCATTGATGGAGGAAAGTGAAAAACCTTGTGAGAGAACTACAACAAAATTAACTGAGGGATGAAGGACTTCAAGTACGTGATGGAGACTCACTGAACTTTGCTAGCCCTTGCTGGATTACACCTAAGCCAACTCAAACTCACATATATTTTACATGGGTAAACAGTGACTAGAGATATGAAGGATATGTTTCAATTCAACGAAGTTACAGTACTATTTATAGCACCGTGGATCAACAAATTAATCACCTTGCCAATAATATTCCAGTTGAACAGCAATAAGTATTTAACATTCTTACTTCTGGGTTGGAATTCTTTTGTTGTTTCTTTGTTTTCAAAAAGCGTTTTCTGGGTGGAATCCCATGATTTATATAAGGATTAACCAAATCTATAAATAAATAATGGTGTGAAAACCTCCTTGATTTTTATTTTTTTCAAGACCAAGTGAAATGCATTATAGTTGAGCTATTCGGGAGTAGGCTGCTGACAGTCAGACTTTCCTGTGGGACTTTCCTGTGGGAGGCAGGACCCCTAAATTGTATCTCTCTGGTGCATTCTCTGTCCTCCATTTGCTGTGTTCTGTTTTCCTTCTCTACAATTCCCTGGACAGCTCCAGAACCATTGGTATCTTTGAAAATCTGGTCCATGCTGCTGCTGGCTTACTCCTGGAACAGACAACAGAGTTATACCAAGGGTACATCCACTGCAGTACCTCAGGTGGTGGGAGATGGGGATTTATGTCCTGCAAACTGGTTCCAGAAATCAAGCATGTTTTTACCACCTTTCAGATGGCAGAGAAATGCAGTAAAAGCTTGGGGAGGTGGTCCTATTGCTGCAGATGTAATAAAATCATTACTTTGTTGAGTTGGCTGCTCTATGTATTTGATCTCCAGTTCCTAGGTGAGTTCTTAAGGGATTAGCTGAGTTTCAGTCTCTTTAAGGTGTGAATAAACATCCTGTTGCCTCACACCCATGAAATTTCTTCCCCACAGATGTCAAAGTGCTTTGTGCAGAGTGTTGCTATTTTGGTTTTCTAAGTAAAGGTTCACAGGTTTTGAATGTCTTGGCCAAACTTACATGATCTAAGATGGGAATAGGACATGAGTTTCCTAATTCCTCCACTACCTACTAACCCTGTTGTTTCCCTGAACCTTTACATATACTTTAGTAGATTAATAATTAACCTCCAAGTGGGGCACTTTGAAGCAAATGTAAAATGAAACCAAACACTTGTCATGGTTTTTAGTCATACCAGATTTGCAAGTAGGGTGTGTTTGAATGATGCAGGTAGATAAAGTCTTGTTAATTTAGATTAGAGTAAAAGTCAGTGCCTTATCAAAGCAAGTGACTAATTAGGAAAACTATTACCTTCTGGAAAAGAAACAGTTGAACTATCACTCAAAATTATTTTAACTAATTGAACTGTAGTAATATTTAGAATAAAGGCTCGTGCAACTGCTGGGAAAGGAGAAAGACGGAGAGCTTTTCCCAGGAATTGCTAGTGTTCTGGGGTTTTTTTGATAATTTTGCTTTTAGAAAGTTAACAGTACTTGTCATCACTGTGTAAACGTGGGGAAGGGAGGAGAGTCCCTTGAGTCATCAGGGAGCCAAACATACAGAATTTAAGTGACGAACTGGAGCATTTGTATTAAATATACTGCCTTCATTCTCTTCACCCTACCAAGCCAACAGGACAGCAAAGTGCTCGTGAATGGTTTGAAATGATGAAGTGAATCTCAGGTCTGTAATAACAGACTTTGGGCATTTGGGAACCTGCAAGGGTGGAAACACTAGGGCAAATTCATGGTGTGAAAAGAAAGATTACCATCAGACTGTATTTATGTTCAGACAGATACATGCAATTGTGAAGAATCATTAAATAACTGTTAACCACACCTGCACAGAGCCTCTGGCAATGCTGGCTTATACAGAACCTCAAGAACTGCCATGTGCCTGACGTCATACCTTTGCAAGGAGAGAAAAGTCTTGGGTGTTAGCCCAAGACTGGTAAGTAAAACACAGTCCACAGACTTGTGCCAGTTTAATGTCTGCAAGTGACTTTCTGGTGTGTCACACCCAGTATCTTCTGCCCTGTAAACCTGTCAGTAGTCCTGATTTGTTTGCTTATGACCAGGTTTACTAAACGTCTCCAAATCTGCTTTAATGCAATGGCTCCTTCCCTCTAAGTCAGTCAGGACCATGAGGAGGGAGTGAGTATGCATGCACAGAGGGAGTCTAGCACAAACAAGGTCCTGACTTCTCCAGGATTGTAATTGCTACTGTGGCACGCAGCTGCTCCTTTGGGTTTCTTTTTACGTGGATCATATTCCCTTGACATTTCAGAACCTTTTTATTTTTACTGTATAAAATAAATTAATGGAGATGTATGGAGGAAGGAGTCAGGCTGGTTAAAGGTACCAGAGGAAAAAGAAAAGGGAGCAAAGCTGAGATGAAGAGGTGAAGATGAGGAGTTGGACTAGAGAGCTCCAACTGAGAACACATTGCAGAGCAGCTCCACTGCTAGACTATAGAAAATTTTCAGGATGCCCAACAGTCTCCAATTTGACTGCTTCTGCTGTGTGATTTTTAGGACTGCTCACCTCTAAAACTTTCCTCAGGCTAGGGAGTTCTCTGGCTTTTCATTTCCCATGGTGCTTTTGGAAGCGATTGTCTTTCATCTGCATTTTCTGTCTTGGAGTATACTTTTCCAGTTTTTCATGGCTAGGGGTGGTTGAGGAGTGGAGGGTTTTTTTGGTTTTTTTTTGTGGTTGATTTTGGTTTTGTTTTGCTTTATACTGAATAAAAATTGCAATTAAAAAAAAAAAGCAAAAGTGGAGGTTGAACATCAGTGTGTAATTCCCAAAGGGGCTGGGGTGCATCAGTTTGAAAGTTCTTTCTACTTGCAATTTCTGTACAAAATATTTCCTAGTGAAAATCTCTAGTAACTGTGAAGAATAGGAGATTATGAAAGAGAAACAGAGCATGACTGATACACAAAGGGATTTGAAGGTTTGCAGACTTCAGTATCCATATCTGAGAAATGTAAACTCTGGCACCTGACATTGATGGATCAGCCAATGGAGATATTTACTCATCGCTTACGAGAGTCCTTATTCATAGCTTGATTTATTTATGCCATAAGGGTTTGGAAGATGGTCCATTTTTACCTTCTCCATCTGACACACGGTCAGTGCCAAGAAACTCCACAAGGCCCAACACAGATTAAAGGTTTTTTTAAGAGTTATCTAAGTGTTGTGGCAAAAATTGCCTCCTCCAGTGCTACTTTAAAAAGTAATCATCTCTGTGAGTAAATCTTGGTGACTCTGATAGAGTTTATTTTGAAGGCAGGATGTAACACCCAGTACCCTCTTACCCCTACTTTGGCCTTTAAATGTACTATAGTTAAAGTTTGGCCCCTTGAGGAAAATAGGTGTAGTCAGGTGCAGAGGCAAACTGAATAGGTGGGGCTTTCACTCCAGTGGGCCTGCATTCAAACCTTCAAAACCTTGGCCAGACTCATGACTATTCCCAGTTGAGACTTTAATTAAATGGTGTTGGATATGAGAGTATTCTATTATACTGGCTTGTGCTGCTGAAAGAAATAGAGCCATGCTTCTTGATTGAAGAGACAGAGTCAAGTGAATAATTCGCAACAAATAATTAGTCTAAATGTTCCTAAGTGATTCTTACAGAATCTGAGTCTGGTTGAGAAAGATCCCTATTTATTAATGCCATAGGACTCCCTTTCACAAGAGGAAAGTTTATTTATATAAGATGAATAAGTTAAAGTATAGACTTGCAAGTTCTTCTTGAGTCATCAGACCTAGAAAACATGCATTTTATATCAAGGTTAGTACAATCTTTCAAACAAAAACATTCATGAGTGTGCTTTAACTGATGGGTATATGATGACTGACATTCCAGAACCTCTTCTGTGCACACCTACGCTGGCATACTTTTATACATAGGAGTAATCCTAATTAATTTGGGAAAATTACTCTTGTGCATGAATGTATTCATTACTGTTTGAAATACCACGGTGTGGTGAGTCTTCTAGATACAATCTTGATCTTACACTTAAAGGTGCCCACAATGTCCCATCCGGTCTTTAGGGCTAGCTTAGCTGTAGTTAAAACCGGCCAGCACCCAGCCTTTCCCCTGAGGGCTTCAGCATGGCTAAATTCTCTTCCTCACAAAGAAGTGGCCTCATCTGTGCTGTCTAGAGGGAACTGTCCTTTGTCTGTGTTATCTCCTGGATAGAGGCCTCTGTGTGGCATGGGAAAGTACTGGGTTAGAGGAACAGCCCTTGTCAGGAAGCTTGTTGCTAGTTAAATAATGTGGACAATCGCACGCCAGCTTCTTGAGGGCATGTCCTGGCTCTTTTTAGTTTGCAAGTGCAAAATGTAACTTAAATGAATATCTGTGTTCATTTTATACCTTGAAGCTTTGATAAGGTACTATTGCTCCCATCTGCTCTTGACAGGAAAGAGCAGCACTGTTGTTCCCTTCAGCAGTGTATTTTTGGAGGTGTATTGGCTGGGTTTCTGTCCCAGTGATGCTGAAGAGTTTTACCCAAGAACATTGCAGGGAAACAATCTTTTTCTGCATGTTGTGAGCCTTCCTTTTCAGAGGTAAGATTTGATGCAGCCTAAATAGTTTTGTTTTTTTTTTTTTTTATAAACACCATTTTAGTTTGTTACAATGAAACTATTGGCTAAGGTATTAAAGTATTTGAAAGTTATAGCACTAGTAAGAGTGGTTTTATTTTAGACACTGGAGAGCACTGATAGTTTCACAGGCAACAAGAAAATAAAGCCAAAGAACCAAAGACATAATAGTCAGTTTAAACTGAAAATTTTTTAGCTTTAAAGATTGCTAAATATGTAGATTCTGCTTTGCAGATAGTGGGTTCTCAGTGCTGCTGTCTGAAATTTTAAATGCCTGCACATGTTGTCACACCAGGGAATTGTTATAATCTCATCCCAAAACAGGTGACTGTAATATATGAAGTGATTTCCACCCTGTAGCCCCTATTTCTGTTAGCTGAAAGGAAGCCTAAGGCTTCCCAGGTGACCACCTGAGATGTATTACAGAGCTCCGAAAAGCATTTAAGGTGAATTCCAATCTGCCTGTCTTCTCTTAGGAAGCACCTAAAATGGAGGTTCTTCAGTTTTTAATGCTTGAGATACTCTGCTCATTTATTAAGGTTATTTATGAAGAGGTTATTTATGTAGGGTAATGGATTGTGAAAAGAAAAGCTACTTTCATCATTAAATCAAACTTCATCCTGACATTAAGGTAAGATTTAACATATTGAGCTAGACAAAAACATTGTGTAAGGTGAGAGGGACTGCCCCTGAAAATTTATTTGCTGCTTGAAAGCTACATGCTGTGTTCCACCTCGAGCATTGCAGGTATTTTCTTCCTTTACCTGGCTGCCACTTGCTTATAGGCCTTTCTGATATGACTTGTGCAAAAGAATGTTTCCCATTAGGCTATTTTGTAACATCTTTCTGCAAAGTACTTGAACGTTAGTGCTTGCTCCAGGAAAAGGTGAGTTAAGACGTGTTTTTATGTTTCCTGATAGCTGCCTTGCTTCATCAATACCGAAAAGGATGTCTTTATTGATGCTGAGTGCTTTCCAAAAGTGTTCTTTTCACCATTACTGATGTGTTGCTTAACAGAGCCAGCTTAAGCTTGCTGCACTGAGTTTTGTGTTGTTTGTGTTGCATTGGTCGGTTGCCTCTTTCTGTTAACTTTCCATGCACAATTTAATTAAGCTGTGAATAATGGGATGTGTTATCAGATGGTACAGCATTATTAACTTCAGTGAAGTGTTGTGTGATGAACCAGCTAAAGATCTGGACAATCGTGTATACATTCTTCACATTTAACTGTCAGTGCATTTTGGATGAAGGTAGCTACCAGCATGTGTGATTGCAACCCTGCTGCTGAAAGAGGTGTGTCTGTTTATGCCAGCGAAGTGCTTGACTGTTGGTATAAATATAATGGCATGGTAATTACTGGTTATAGATACAATGAAGATCAATTTTTTTTTTTCCCCATCCAGAATGCTTTTATTATCCTGGAAGCATTCTTCCTCTCTTTTTGTATAAATAACCAAGAGTACAACATTTCAGAGTTAGAAAACTGAGTGAAACAAGTCATAATGATTAATTTCTGCAAATATTTTTCCATGTATTAATTGCCCATGTGCTCTAAACAGTATTCTCAGGTGTCCTTCTATACAAATTACTCATGATTTATTTTAGCTAAAAATCAACAACCAAAGAACCCCTTTATAATATCTGTAATGTGCATACTTGCTATTTGTATAGGCAAAATGGTGTGGTTTCTTTCCTCTGATTAGCTAACATGTGGACCGAATTAATCTGATGCATATGTGAATAATAAGAAAAATTAGAAATATGCCAACAATATCTAGTTTTAAAGTTGTTTTTCTTATGTATCTAGAAATTTAAATAATACTAGTCTGATTTCTTAGTAAAGCAAATAAAATGTACATTTCAATAGAAATCAAACTGCTCACAAATGTTTTCAGAGGGAAGTTGGCTTTCAACAGCAAATGGCAATGCAAAGTTTTCCTGCACTTTTCAGTTCATACTTCTGGCAGAAAGGTGTACGCAGTGTGGCACAACATGTTGTGACTCCTCTAGCAAAATGTTGCAATTCATATTGGTCAAAGTATGTAGTGTTTCAGAGCAGTGCATAATTTGTGATTGCAACAATCTCAAATAGAGTACAAGCAATGGGAGCACATAAAATGTGTTCAGTGTTTCCATCTCAATCATAATTTTGACTCAGCATTTGCAGCTGGTTATTAGTAGTTTCTCCAACCAGCCTGGATTGGCTAAGGGAATTCACTTTAACATACTGAAGTGTTTTCATTAAACTTGGCCTATGTAAAAGTGGCTTTCTAAATTGGATTCACTGAACTAATCTTGGTGCCCTTGCTATTGCGTATTGCATCAAGCAACAAAATAAGCAAGAAACAAAGTGGTAAAAAATATTATTTAAACTGGAAGTAAGGCAGAATTCATTAGAAGAAGAATATGGACCATGTTCATTATAGGATTTGCTCGTAAGTTTTTCCAACTAAATTTAATGTATGCAAATCATTATTTGTGAGCAGTTATTATCAACAATACTAATAACTTCAGTAGTACTAATAATAGTTATCTGGCCTAATTAACTGTTTTAAAATGAATTTTGTAATATTTGCAAGTTTTCTCACTTTTATGGGAATTAAATTAAATCAGCCCCATTGCTTAACACAAAACTCCTTTTCATACAGGACAGTTCTGGTTTTGGAGACACAATTTGAAGCAGAATAAAGTGGTGGTTAAGAAAGTTCCTGCTTGTGCCAACAGATAGAGGAACAAGCTCAACATAAATTAATTGAGCATGTTTTCTCTGTTAGTACGTAACCAGTTCATTCTTGTGAAGTGCAGAAGGCTCACTTGAGAGTTTTGTACTGGAAACACTGTGTTTAGATGGTTCCAAGTGGCGTGGGGGAATGCTCTTCTTGCGTTGGCTCTTTTCTGTTTTTCTGAAAGAAAAAAAAACAGAAAGAAAATAATTTTATGATCTCTAGGCAATTGTTTGTTTGGGTATTTTTTATTATTCTTTCCTTTTTTGAGGGGGAAAAAAGAGAAGAAAAATCTTGACCTAGCTATAAACAGAAAGTAGAAGGCAAGTTGATGGGAGCACAGAAAAGGGGATCTCCTAGCTTTTACAATGACCTCTTCAAAATGGTTTAAGGATGGCAATAGTGTGCAGTGTTAGCCTGCAGATTCCATGGGACCTTGTTCTATTTGAGCAGTGAGGTACCATGTACCCTATGTAAGGCATAAAAATAAGTGTAAATGATAGCAATGCAGATAATATTGCCTTTTATAAATAATAATTAATGCTAATTAATGTTGACTCTCTATATTGTGGCTTGGATGAAACTCTGGCAGGAATTGGCAGACATGCTGATATGAAGTCTCCACCCACAAAGATCTGCTGAAAGAGCAGTATCTGGTGTAAGGGGACCTGCCCTTTTAAGTGCAAAGAATACAAAGGTTTTCTAATTGTTTTTCCCTTTTGCAGGGAAAGCAACCTTGTAGCTTTAGAGTCAGTCTGCATACAAGTCTCCAGGAGCTACAGATGTGGAACAAATGCAAGATCAGACTGTGTTCCTTATGTAAGCCTATAAGCAGTGTTCCATGTTCACTGGAAATGGCACGTGCAATGCAACGTTCTCCAATAGTACTGGCCCCTTCCCATGTGAAGACGTAGATGCTGAGGCATTTGTTCAGGACAGGCAATGCCCTTTCCCAAATTGGGTGGGAGGCTGCTGAGCCATGCTGCTGTGTGGCTGTTCCACAAGATGCAGGAAGGCAGGCAACACAAACTGGTGCCAACAGGGAGGCTGACGCCTCCTCACTAGGCTATGGTAAATCAGTATCTGCAAGTGCGTCCGCACATATGCATACTATTTTCCCTCTGCCACTTCCCTCCCACTCTGAGCTGCCTTCCTCCCCACACTGCCCTTGAGTCAAGAGGTCAGTGCTACCACTTCTTTTTTTGCCAGTCATGCTTTTCCTTCTGTATTTTATCCTCTGGTTGTTACTTTCCTTCCTTCCAGTGGAGGGGCAGCAAGAGCCATTTGGATGATTTAATGTTTTTCTGGGAAGGAAAGAGTAAGACTTAAAAAAACAGGATGCCTTCAGGCAAAATGTGATTTTCAATCAAAATTCTTTGTCTTAAGGGAGGGGATTTTGCTTACAAGGGAGACAATTTGCCCCAACAGAGCAGTTTTACCCGCATTCCTTTGAGACACAGGAGTCTGTGTGCTGTCCATGTCAGGGAGGATCAGGAATGGAATGACCAGTTGCCATCATAAAATAATCCAGCTTCCTGGGGGAGAGGAAGAGAAAGGGGTTGTGTGTGGGCTTGAAAACAAGAAGGAAAAGGAGAGGAGGAAGTGCCTGGTTGTCCCTGTCTTGGTGGGGAGCATTGTGGGGTCCCTGGTGACTGTGTGACCAGCAAACACCCTTGCTGAGAACTGTAGACCAGGCCATTTGCAAGAGCAGCTCTGTGCCTGCAGCAGCTGCCTCTTGGGGGGTTAATGCTGGAGAAGAACTGGGCCTGTGGAGCTGTGTTAACTGGCATTTCAAAGGTGAGGTATTCTGTTTTCTTGTTTGTTTATTTGCTTCTCACTGGGGGATCAGTTATATGTTGAGACGACTTGACTTGATACACGCCTCCTTAGCAAATATGTTGATTCAACGTTTAGAGGATCATGTTTCTTTGTGGTGCAGAGTTATTTAATACAATATTTGTGGTTGGCTGATGACACTTGTGATGATCAAAAAGAATAAGTTGTGTATTTTTTTAAGAATGTGTTAAACCAGTTCTGTCAAAATAGAGATAATAAATACCAGTAATTGTTTAGTCAGTTGAAAGGGAATAATTCCCCACCTTTTTTGAAACACAGTAGGTAATGTTTTGGTTGAATGTTTATGAAGAACCTATATTACTTCTACATTTCTGAAGCTGGGCATAGAGTACTGTACTTGTTTTCTATGATTCTGGAATCTGAAAAACTGGGCTATATCCCTGACCATGACAAGGAATGTCTGCATAAAGTAGACTAACTTTAAATGTTCAGATTTCATCTGCTAAACTGCTCTGGCAGGAGTGAAATGCTAGGATGGCAAAGGTAGACTACACCTTCCTTCTTAAGCTGAGGAAGCTGGTAGGAAGGTGGGCAGGGACCAGGGAGATGGCACAGGTTCTGCCAGTTTGGTGGAAGCTTGTTGGTGGAAATCCTAACAGATCAGCTTGGCACTGATCTTTCTTAACATTTTCCTTAATGCCTTGGGTGTAGAGGGTTGGAGCTGACTTACGAAATTCTCTGCTGACACAAGACAAGGAGGCATTGCCAAGGTAGAGATAATGTCCAGTTCTTCCCATACAGGGAGTGTGAGGGCAGGAACAATAAAAACAGACTAAATGTTTAATAGCTGAAGGCTTCTGCCTTTAGTAGAAATGGATGTTCCCTAGAAAAAAATGCACCACAAGGTGGGAAAGAAAGTGACAGAGAAAGATTTGCATATGCTAATTGACTACAGAATAACTGTGAGCTTCTGGTGCAATCTGGGAAGAGCCAAATGGACACAGAGTGGTTATTAATGGATTAGGTTTGCAGTTAGAGGTGACTAAAAATGAGATTCTGGTATAATCTTACAGCCGGGATAGGAAGAGCAGCAAACTTAACTGGACCTTTATGAACTGATGAGCAGGGCTCTTGATTCAGAAGGTAACAGTATCAATGTTAGTGTGATGGCACAAGGCTAACACAAGCCTTATTTTCAATCAAAAAGGCATGTGTGCTTTATTTAGCTGTCTAGTGCACATAGAATGGGAAATTATCATAATTTTCATTAATTTCTCCATGTATGACATATTTTAGACTTTATGGGACTCATTATTTATAATTGGTCTTGTGTCAACAAGCAGCGAAGATCAGGCCGTCTGCCTTTACTGAGAGTTGGCTTAATTTAGTAGTAGTACTTAGCAGTTAATTTAGTAGTAGTACTTAGCAGTTATGTAGTGCTTTAAAGTTTCAAATATTAGCTAATTAGTCATCACACCAATTGCTTTAAACACTATCAGCCTTCTATAAAGATGAGTAAATAGCTGTTGTTTTCCATATTTCTGAAATGAGGAAAAATCAGACACAGATGGGCTGGTTATGTCCCTGTGTGTATTTATATATAGGTATTTCAAAGGCACCTATAGTTTCAAGTCTATCTACTCATTAGACCTGATTTGGTGTCCACTGGAGCCAATGGAAATCATTCTGTCAGCTTCAAGGAGTTCCCTTGCTGCCAAATTGAATTATCCTGCAGAAGCCAGCTTCCAAATATTACCCAGTTAGTATGGTACACTTTGAAATGGGTTGTGATGAAAAGCACATCTGCTTTTCTGGCAGTCAGAACCCTTACTGTGGTTGTAGGGGACAAACAAGCACCAATAATGATGAGGTTGGCCCACTATGCAGTGACTGAGTCCTGGAGGTGAGACTCTGTGAGGGCTCTGTTTCCTAGGAAAATAATTTAAGAGCATGAAAATATTGATTATAAAATGATAATATTTTTCATGTGTTCCTAAACAAGTGTCACCTGTTGATTTTTAGAAGAAGTAGCCAGGTATTTTGACAGTCCCAACATACATTTCTGTCTATTCAGACATCCAGATGACTTTAAAAATCTATCTGTACACTTCAGTGCTATGTGGGAGTTAAAACTTAGATAGATATGTCTGTTGACCTTTTGCTGAAAACTCTAAAACTCAGCAACGATTTTTTTTATATTGCTTTTAAAAACATGAAGTTCTGTGAAGAAGTGAAAAGGAAGGGAAAAAATCTCAACCTCAAGTGTAAAGCTGAAAGATCATAGAAATCCTTAATGATGTGGCCAGCAGCTCTGTAATGTCACCTATGTGACATATCTAATCCAAGTTTGACCAGTTATGGGCAGTCTTATGGTTCAGTTGTGTTCCTTGAAAGACGGAAATAACCCTTCACAAATTCAGGATCATATTGTCACATGTCTTAATTCAGAGTTCTCATTCCTTGAGCATTTACGATGCCTTACATAAGAATTATTTGTTTCTGCAAATGTTCCTGCCCTTAAACTTGTTAGGATTTGTGACAGCATAAAATAAGTAAAACCACATAGAAAATGTGCTTTTATCAAAATATATTATTGAATTCCTTTTGATGTTAACATTTATTTGATCCTAGTAGTCAACTGTATAGTATAGCCCAAGCTCTGAAAGATGAGCTTAGAGTGGGAAAGCAGCACAGACAGCATTTTCTTCTTTGTCCTGCCACGTGCTGCTAAATATGTGCTTCTTTTGCCTGCCTTCCCAGCCAGAAACATCTCGGTATACGAGAAATATCACAGTAACAAGAACATGCAGAACAATCCTCTCTCTGGGTGCAAGCTCTATGCTGTGCTCCCAAACAAAGCTTTTCATGTTTGTTAACTTGCTACTCAGCAGCAATTGGGAAATGACAGATGCTGTAAGGGAGACCCCCTCCTTAGGCTTATTTCTGAAAAGAAAAAATGATGAGAAAGAGTCATGTTCCTCCATGTGCCTCAAGGTGTCAGATGTTATTGGGGCATTGCAGTCAAACTGGTGTGTTTGCAGCAGATCAAAGAGGTGAAATGAGCCAGAGATGAAGGCTGCTGAACCAAACCCCCACCTGCTGCTGGCATGTTGCCTGCATGTGTTGTGGGGCTTTACGCTCAGCAGTGTGGGATCCACACTAATGCAGCAACGTGGAAGCTGTTGCGCTCAGCTTCTGCTTTCAGGCAACCTTCAGCACGTGAGGGGTTGTTTCTTTCTGACCTTGTGAATCTTAGAATGGAATAATAGAATATAATAGAATCATAGAATGGCTTGAAGGGACCTTAAAGGTCATCTAGTTTCAGCTCCGCTGCCATGGGGCAGGGACACCTTCCACTAAACCAGGTTGCTCAAAGCTCCATCCAACCTAGCCTTGAACACTTCCAGGGATGAGGCATCCATGACTTCCCTGGACAATCTGTTGCAGTGCTTTGCCACCCTCTTAGTAAAGAGTTTTTCCATAGCATCTAATCTTTAAACCTGCTTTCTTTCAGTTTGAAACCATTCGCCCTTGTCCTGTCGCTACATGCTCTCGTGAAAAGTCCCTCTCCATCTGTCTTGTAGCTTTGTTCAGAAGCTATAAGAGGCTGCAATTAGGTCACCCTAACTCGAGGCTGAAAAATTCCAGTTCTCTTAGGCTTTACTCACAGCAGAGGTGCTCCATCCCTGTGGTCATCCTCGTGGCTCTCCTTTGGAATCAGTCCAGGAGGTCCATGTCCTTCCTGTGCTGGGGCCCCAGAGCTGGATGCAGTATTCAATGTGGGGTCTCACCAGAGCTGAGCAAAGGGGCAGAATTCCCTCCCTGGCCCTGCTGGCCAGGCTGCTTTGGATGCAGCCCAGGACACGTTTGGCATTCTGAGCTGTGAGTGCACATGGCTGGGTCATGTCCAGCTCCTCATCCACCAGCACCCCCAAGTCCTTCTTGAGAGTCCTTCTTGAGCAGCAGGGCACCCCCAAGTCCTTCTTGAGAGTCCTTCTTGAGCAGCAGGGCTGCTCTCAATCTGTTCATCTCCCAGCCTGTGTCACTACTAGGGTGGCCCTGACCTGGGTGCAGCAGCACCTTGCACCTGGTCTTGTTAAACCACGACATTCCCATGGGCTCTCAAGCTTGTCCAAGTCCCTCTGGGATGGCATTCCATCCTTCAGGTGTGCCAGTTGCACCACCAAGCTTAGTGTCATCTGCAAACTTGCTGAGGGTGCACTTGATCCCACTGACAATGTCATTAGTGAGGATATTAAACAGTAGTGGTCCCAGTATGGACCCCTAAGGGATACCATTTTTGTCACTGATGTACTTTGGGACTCTGGGCCATTGACCACAACTCTCTGGATGCAACTGGGCAACCAGTTCCTTATCCACCTAACAGTCCACCTGTTGAATCCATCTCTCTCCAATTTAGAGATGAATTCTCTTGCTACACCCACCAAAAAAGAAATCTGAATTGGACCCAGGATCTGTATGACCACTGGCACCAGCCTCCAGCATGGGAGCAGAGGAGGGCCTGGATCTCTTCACCAGGATGGCTGCTTCTCTCCAGAGCAGCTGCTTTCTCTGTTTGCTTTTACTTCCAGCCATGACATTCCTGTTTATTGGCTGGTGTTCCAGAGGAGTCTATGCAGTGGAAATTCAAGATGGAAGATGTTTTACTTTGTGTCTGATAGAACAGTGGCAACTGTGGTCTGCCACTATGCTGGCAGTTTTATTGGCTTTATTGACACTTCTATCCGTGTTCTCCTTGTTCTCAGCCCTTGAGGGGAGATACCCCTTATCCTTTTGGGTCCACTTGATTCCCAAATTTCACCAGATACCTTTACATTCTTTCCTTGTAGTTTATATCTGTTTAAGTATTTTTGTCTGATTGGTTTGGGAATGAATTAAATCAAGATTTCATTTCCTCAGTCCTCCATTCTGCCTTTTTTTTAGCTGTGTGGGATTTGTTCCTCCGCCTTATGTGTTTCCTCCATTGGCAATGTTGTTGCTTTTTGCTTAAAGAGCATTTAGAAGGACAATCTCACTCCTGTCACCCAGATACAATGTGTGTTTCAGACACTAGAACCTTTTTCCACAGTTCCCCTCTCCCCTTGTGTTCCTGCCCCTGTGTTAAAAAGGTTTGTTCAGACAGAGCATCAGAATTCTAGTGGTGAGACAAGTTTTAGTTTGGCAGTGTGATGGTGTATGGATGATCTAAAGGAAAAGCGTAGCTTTGGAACGTGGCTAAGGCACAAGAATCTGTTTCTTCAACCTGACTTCTTGTTTCTCCCACTCTGTGAGCTGAGCACATAGCTTGACTCTGTGCCCCACTTTTCTAACATGCAACCTGAGCATAGTGGTAAGGATTCACATGTTTCACAAGGCTTAGAATGAAAGTGCAATATAAATGGCTCCCTTTCCAAATGAGAAGGAGGTCCCGATCATCTGATCCTTCCATGGCCAATTTTAGATCCTATGATGGCCGATTTTGTGACATTAAAAACCATTGAAATTTGGTTTATTTTTGCTATGAGACCAAAGTCACATCATGAATTGTAGGGAGATCCATGAAAAGTCAGGTGCAGTTCTTGCCCTAGAATACTGTGAAGTTAACAATATTGGTTTTTGAAAAAAATGGCTATTATTTCAAATTGTGCAAAAACTGTTAATGGATAATAATTTCTAGGTTTCTTTGGAATGAAGCTTGCTAAGGGCAGTCTAAGGCTGTTTTCTGTAGTCAAGCAAATTTCTTATTAGGAAAATGAATAGGAGTTTATTGAAGTTATTAGATTGGAGTCATCAGGTCTTTTCTGGTAGTCCTTCAATTCCTCTCCCCACAGTGCCTGAAGCCACACTTAAGTTTCATGAATCTACATATGCAGAGAGAGGAATGAGATTATTGTGCTAAAGATCACTGTCTCCATAGAACACAAAGATATTTTGCACACATACACATACTCTGAGATGAATATGCATAATAAAAGAAGAGATGATGGCTTTCTGTAAATTAGTGTAGCTTAATTGAAGTCAATCAAAATGCTAATTTGATTTAGTCAAACAGTACCAATTTACACCAGCAGCTGAGATTTTGGCCCTTACTGGTTTAATTTCATACTAATCTGTTTATAGCTTTCAAATATATGGAGCCAGTTGATTGCTAAACTGTTTATTGGGTGTGGTTCCAGGATTACAACAGTAATTATTTGACTGAAGCCCTTTATTTTCAAAAATGCATGTTTCAGATTTACATAATAGGACTAGACAATGACTAAGGGGCAAATTATACAAAGATTATTGCATGCACTTACGCATGTGTTATGTTTTTATGACTCAGAATGGAGCTTGTTTGTGTTCCACCTTTGGACAGAGGTCTCTTTGTGGTGGGGGGGAACAGCATTGTAGAGTACAGAATTACAAAAGAGTCTCAGCGTGTGGAATTCCGTGCCAAGACACGATGCTAGACGATAAAATATTACTTAAGTGTGAAGGTGAGGGACTTGGTTATGAAATGCCAAACGGTTTTCCATGGCTCTGCTCCCTCCGTGTGCTGTTTATTGCATCCTTAGAGCTGAGGACTTCAGTGCTAATCCTCACTGCAAAACACTTCTCTTTGCTACCTGATATCAAGTGCTGGCACAGGGGCATTCAGAGTGGTATTTTGGGTGGTGTTTGCCTGGAATTTACCCACTCTGAGTGCCTTTCCCCATGCCAGAGGATGATGTTGATAAGGACTGTGGCATGGTGCTTTGCAATGTTGTTTTTTCTCATCTTCCTCTGGTGTGCTCCAGAGAATAGTTTGCATCCATTTGATCCTCAGGAAAGCTGCCAGCGATCTTGTCTGAAGAACCATCGCAGCAAGAAGAGTTTCAGTCCAGCATAACTCCCAGTGCCTGAGTGGGGATCCCAGTGCTCTGCCCTGTGTGGTCCTCCCCTTCCCCGTGGAGCCCTGTCAGTCAGTGAGCCAGTGAGCTGCTGCTGGGTTTGATGGGTGCTGAGGGTGGGAGGACACTTCAGTGTAGGTTTGGTACTTGAATGAACCTGTTCAGCCTGGTTGTTGGTAGGATCTGCAGTCTGAAGGTGAAAAACTTTAGGCTCTTATCTTTCGAGCTGTGCAGCTTCTCTCCTGGCTTCTTGGTGTTTACAGTAATTACCTTAATGAAACAGACCATCATCTCTGTGCTGTCATCAAGCGTACAAAATGTTTGTTGGAGAGTTCAGGACTGCAAGATTTGCTTTCTTGCAGCTAGAAAAGAAATTAATGGAAACATCGCTCTAATAATCCCCATCCCTGACCTCTTTAATGCATTCTCAAAACAAAATGCGTGTAAATAATCACCTGGGTTTTGTAAACAGAGCTAAGTAGAAAGATACAACCCACTTTGGGTTCACCGGCTCTGACAGCACTTAAAAAAAGAAGTGGCTGTGAAACAACTTACTGTAACTCTTATAAGTTTGCAAAGTGACCTCAATCTTTACAAATGCTTGTTAAAGGATTTTCTAAAAAGAGCAGCAACACCTGGAGACTCATTTTTCACTGTCTCTGCCTACTGGCAATCCCACCTACATGCTGAAGAATGACTGCTAACATAATATTTATGCAATAAACCAGCTGAAATGTGTAAAAAGAAAAGTCTTCTGTAGGGATGGTAGAGATTAAAGAAGTATTTGAAGTAATTGGTTATTTTTTGCTGCTTGATAAACAGGGAGGATTCTTTTGGTTTCGTGGCACAGTTCTCTTAAAAAGAGGAAACTTCTTGGTATTCATTCTGACACAGGAAGGCCACCTAAGACGGAGAAGATTTTCCTGTTATGAAAAAGGTTCTTTTTTTCCCTCATCTTCATGATTATTAACCATAGTTTCATCTTCTGTAACTCTACTATGGAGCCAGTCCACTCTCAAGCCTCTTCAATAATATCAAAGGTATACACCATGCAAATACCAACCTCATAAATCCTAAAGACCTTAAACTTCTCTAACTGAAAAATGGTGTGAAGACTCCACCTGAGAGTTAAACACCTAAGTGTTTAAAGTGTCCAGTAACAGAGGTGCAAGGCTTGTAGAGGAATCAAAGCCACAAGAAGAACTGAAGCCCTGGAGGTGTATTTAGTAAGCACAGGCTCAGCCTGAAACCTACAGAACTGAGGGAAATGATCTTGTGTTAACTTCAGTCAGTCCAGTAGCTTTGATTATGAGTGACAACTGGGTCTGTGGAATATTTCTTTCTGCTTGCAAGCATAAGGCCTCTCTCCCTAGGCTTCTGTCTCTCCTGTTCAGTGGCCCTGTGCATTGAAATTCAGGAATGTTCATGGAACCCAAATTTTATCTTAAATCTCTGGGTTGTCAACCCATGGAATTCTTAAACAGTGAGCCTGTTAGTACAAATATACAGTAGCTATATTGGTCAGTTGGTATAAATGAAGAGGACTATCACCTAAGATCACATTGGTCAGCCTAAACTATGTTGGTCAGTCTAGAAAAAAAAGGACTTCGGATCTCGGAAGCTGGTCACCACAGGACTATCACTTTAAAATCACATGCAATAACTCTGTTGGGTCATATATTCATGCCCAGTGCAAGTACATGGATTGTACAAAGGAGGAGCAATTTGTATGCAAATGGTCAGCAAAAAATGTCTCTGTCAGAGCAGAGGGAACAGCTGCCAAAGATGAGCTGAGGGACGGAGTCGTCATGGCCTCATGAAAGAGTTTGTGACTGAGCACATGGCAGCTATGCAAGTATGTTGTAGTCAGCAAGAGCACTTACTGATGGCGTGATTCTTTTGTATGTATCTTCTCTCTGCCCACCAGCTTTGTTTAAAATGAACAAAAAGACCCAAATAAAACTAAAACAAAGCACAATAACAAAAGCAAACAAAGAAACTCCCAGGACACACAGAAGTAATGTGTTAGATCTCTGCATCAAGGTTTTGACCAGGGGTAGTTTGCCCTTTAGTTGTGTTATTTTAGCACTGTTTGTTAGTGAACACTACCACCAAGTCATCAGCTGATGTAAGTGTCTGGGAAATACTTCTTTAGAATAAAACATTGCAGCTTGTAGTGGATCACATGTGTGAACATGAGTTGGGAATGCTGTTTAAAAAGGAAAAATAAAAATAATTGCCAACTCGGGACATATAAACAGGAATACAGCTGACAAGACACATGAAGTAATCCTGCTTCACTCAATGCTGATAAGGCATCAGCTGGAGCACTGGAACTGATTTTGGGCTGTGCCTTCCTAATAGGATGTGAGCTCATTGGAGAGAATCCAAAGTGAACAAGGGGATAATCAAAAATCTGCAAAACCTAATGGTAGGAAGAGATTGAATGAATTGGTGTCTTTGGCCCAAAGAATGGAGGATTTCAAAGGGAGAGAGAGTTTAATAAGGGTCCTCAAATATATGAAAAGCTCTGGCAAAGTGGGGACTAATTGGAATATAATTTTATCTAGTATAATCCTATGCTGTTATTGTTCATATTACGCTCTAATTGCATTTTGTTAAGTGGCAGAGTAGAGATTTAGGAATACTTTGTAGCAATAAGGATAGTGATTGCCTGGAGTAGTAGCAGAGTTTCTGTAAGTGGAAGGAAATAATTTAGAAAAGGTGGGTAAGTATCTTTGAAGAAGGATGTAAGAGCAGATGCTTTTGCCTTGGAGCACCAAAATGAAGAAGTTTATTAGACTGGTTTTAGTGCTGTTTTTGCTATTATTTTATGGGAAAGCAAATCAACAGAGACGATAACAAGACTGCTAAAGGCTTATAATGATTTGTGCAAATTTTAAAGTGCATTTCTAACACAGTGCCACGTTTACAGACAGCTTCATCATCATGTTACAGGATGGAAATCCACACAGACCTCTCTCTGATACACCCAGCTGTCCGTAGGGGCTGGTGAAGGAGGAGTATCACGGGGTGGTGCCTGGCACAGCACAGAAGATGTGGTTTGGGTTAGTCTCACTATGTTGCAGCTCAGCCAGTTTTGTCTAGATCATCTCCATGTGGTGTAATTTAAGGGATTTTCTTTTTCCTTGTAAGAAAATAGATAAGGATTTCATTGAAACTGGTGGAGAAGAGATTGGTTAGATACTGGCCATATGTTGTGCATAAAATGCTACTTGCAAGTGCTACTAGGAATTTGTATGAAATGCACAGAGTGATCAAATTAATGCTTAGTGTCAGCAAATAAAGGAAATGCAGAATGTGAAATTAAGCAGTCTTAGAAATTTACCTTCACTTCTTTTTTATTGAAATATTAGGGGTAAGGAGATGAAGAAAAATGTGATAAAAGTTAGGTTTTGATTAACATAGGAAGAATTGAAAATTTACTGTAAAAAAGGTTTAATAGAAATCTATTAGAGCTTTCATTTTCAGATAACAACAGCAAATGAACTGAACATGGAAAATGTTATGCCATAGTCCTTAGGAACTGCAGGGGCAGAAACTCCAGTGTACTCTGTTATACGCTGGAGTTCAAGTTTTTGGACAAATGTTTGTGCCCTATGATGAGCTATGAAGAAGGTGAGACCATCAGGTGTTACCAGAGAGGGAGCCTGGCCAGTCTCATTGATAAAGGAGAATTCATACACGTACCAGGAAGTATAACCATAAAGCTCTAAGTCAAGAATCTTTAGTGTTCAGACATAAGTTGGGATTTTTTGGAAAGATTTTTTTTATGTAAGGAAAACAATTCTCTGGTCAGCTCTAATGGATAAAAAAAAGTGAAGATAATGTGGCTGGTTTGTAGGGCTAAAGGCTTCTCCTGCCTGTCTGACCAATTGTTTTTCTTTGGGAGACAGTAAAATGGGCACAGTGCTGCACAGCACTTCTCAACTGTTCTGTTTATCTTGAAAAACATACAGGGGTGAGAATGAGCTGTTAATATTTTCAAATTTTTAAAATCATTCCTTATCAAGCACTACTGATAGTGGAAATAACTACCCTATCACCTTTAGGCCTCTACTTTTGCTGTGCTGAAGAGATGCATTTGCCTGGCCTGACAGAAAATGCCAGATGAATCACGTCCATTACTTGGGAACCTGTGGAGGGTTAACCCTGGCCAGCAGCCCAACACTCACCCTGCCTCTTGCTCATTCCTCTCTTCTGTATGATAGGAAGAAAAAAGAAAGAATGTGAAGAGACTTGTAGACTGAGATAATGATAGATTAACACGAAAAGCAAAAGCTGAGTGTGCAACCAAAGGAGACAGAGGAATTAATTCATTACTTCCCATCCACTTTCTTCCTGGAAGCAGGGTCTCAGCACAAGTAACAGTTGCTTGGGAAGGTAAATGGTGTGATAGCCAAAGACTCCCTTCCTCCTCCTTTCCTCTGAAATTTTACATGCTGACCATGACACTGGATGTAGGGAATATCCCTTTGTTCATTTGGTGTCCTGTCTACATCCCCTCCCAACCTTCTGCCCACTTGCTTTGTGGGGAAGAGAGAAAGCTTTGATGCTGTAAGCACAGCTGACACACTGGTGCAGGTGCCAGAGCATGGCACCACAGGAGTAGCTGTGAAGGAAGTTAACTCCACCCCAGCCAGAACCAGAACAGATCCGAAGAATACCGGTCCTGTGGCTGCATAAATCCTTGCAGTTTTTGCCTCAATGTTTCAGTTGTTTGGTATCATGCTTACACCTTTTTTTTCTTTTATTTTGATGAGGTGTGGGTGGAGAGGCCTTGAATGTGTGCTAAAGATCTATTCACTAAGAGTTGTGTATACAAAATGCATTTGCAGGAAGCTCTAAATATGATGAAATTAGAGAGACAAAAGAAAACTTGCTGCAGAACTTGTCCTTTAAATAAACAGTTGGGAAATGCCAGATACTGAAACACTCTTGGTTTCTTCAGAGATTAGAATAACTTTTTAAAATTAGGAGATTTGTTTTGTTTTATTTTATAATGAAGCAGTTTGTCTTGCAATCCTCTGCATGCAAAAGGAGAAGGGAGTTTAGTTTCAACCTCAGTTTCTGTAGCAACACTGCTAGCTTTTCAAATTGCTTGAGCTCTGAACATGGTGAAATACAATTATCCAAAGAGAAGCAAAAGTATTCCAGGAAAGTTGATGTGTGTATGTTTCCACTCCTATGGCAGAATGGAGTTCAACTCAGCATTAAACATCAGCAAAGTCATAATGTTATCCTCTATAATTAAGTGGTTGTGGTGCTAAATGTAAGGATTTACTGTTTTGTTACTGTTTTAGCCTCTCTAAAACAACTTCACTATGGGGCTGAGTTGAACCAATTTATCATATTTTGCCAAAAATCAGCAGAAACAGCCATAATTTCCCCAAAAGACAGGTTTTAGCAAAACATCTGAGCATTTAAAATGTGCTTTTCTCTCATTTTTTCCCTTAAACTTTTTGTGAAGGTAAAGCATGTATTTTAGCTTTTGTCTAGACTTTTTGAAAACCAATTATAAAATAATAAATTTAAAAATAAAATCTGAGACTTAGAGGGGGGAAAAAAAGGCTGGTGGATACGTAAGGAGCTAAGGTAGGGCTTCAGAAGAGTCTCTGCTCTGCCACAGGCTTCCCCTGTGAGCTTTGTCAGGGATTCAATTTTCTTGTGCCTCTGTGCTCAATCTTTAGATGGGATAAGGACTTTGTTTCCTCACAATCATCATTACCTGAGTGTTTCATGGGGTGATGACTAGCAAATCTCACTTGTCCCCCTGAAACTGCTACATTGCACATAGATACATAAACAGTGGAAATATTTGAAGACTGTACTCACCTGTATGACAAAATGGGATCCTTCTTTTAGAGCAATTTCAATTGGATAATTGGTCTTTTTTTTTTTCTTTTGCATGATTTACAATTTGCAGCAACAACAATGAGTATTCTCAGGCCATTATTTCTGATGGAAGTATGAATGGGGATATAATTTTAATCTCATAATGAAATGATGACAGACAGACATAAACATATACTAACACATTGAAAATTCCCACAGAATTGTAAGTCAAGTGTCATCTAGAATAGGCCAGGAGACCGAGCTACCATGTTATTACAGGCAGACCTGGTAATGACACAGATAATTAAGACTGACTAACTTTATTCATTATATGATTTTTGTTGCAATTGCTGATAAGATTGCCAAAGTTTAAACCACTGGGACTCAAATTTTCTGTGCCAGCTCTTCGGCTAAGATAGATTTTTGTTGTAATTTTTGTAACATTTAGTAAAAAAATGATTCAACCATTTCTGAGAGTGAAGTAAGGAGGAAAATTCACTGCTTTTGAGCAAAGACTTGAACCTTGACTTGGGAAGCTGTCTGAGACGTATGCGTTTAATCAACCTTGAAAAAGACCAGATAGAAGAATAGGGATGAGGACAACCTGCAGTTGGACATGAAGGTTAGAGACCCTGAAGGCAAAAAAATGGAAAGAAGAAGTTTTTAAAATTTTGGCTGAGCCAAACTTGTCACAGTGCTCTGTTATGCTTCAGTGGGTGTGTAACCTGCCTGCAGAGAGATGCCTTGATCCGCTCATACCGAAGACAGCAACCAGTTATCCGTAACCCCCTGCTAAAATTGTAAAGGTTGGAGCTGCAGGCTGTAGAAACAGAACAGATCTGTGGGGTAAAGGTGTTGAAGTCTATATTGTGTCTCCAGAAGCACAAGAGAGTGTGTCTCTGTACAAAGAGAGGAATGTACCAAAAAAAAAGAAAGCTGCATTGAAGGGGTGGAGGATTGCACAGTTAAGAGTTGAGGAGTTAGGGCGTGTTTGAGTAAGGGTTATCGGTGCAGTGCTACAGCAGTACTGTGACATATGCATGTTCTGAAGTAATTTCTAATCACATGACTGCATGCTGCTCTCTTCTAGTGAGTGCCCATCATATGAGACAAGGTGTGTAGACGTCCATGGAATTGGATGCTGCCCTGGAGTAGTCCATAAGTCAGTAGCAGTTAAGCTTTAAATATGGGAAAACTTGCAAAAACATCGGAAAAAAAAGTTTTTATGAGCAGGGAATGCAACAGTAGGGGACGATTTTCAGATGCACCGGTATTTCAGCTCTGATCTATATGATGGATATAGGACAGCTCTTCCTTTCTCAAACGAAAAGTGCTTTGTGATTATAAATCCATCAACATTTGGTTGCTGCTTTTTTTCTTTTCTCCTCTTAGATGCTCTAATGATAAATATTACAAAGAAACCTGTGAATCCACTCATGAATGCTGGTTTAGTGCTGTTCTCAGAGGTTGTGCTGGCAATTCTGGGTGCTGAATGAGGCAGAGGTCCTTGGGAAAATCAGCTATCATGTCACTGCAGAATGCAGACAGGCAAGGAAGGCTGACATGAATTTGGATGAGGAACCATTAAGCCTGATGTTCTCAATCCTGTTCATTTTTGCACCTTCACCTTTAATGCATTTGATCGTTTGTGGTAGGGAGGTTACGAGAAGTTTTCAACATGATGCTGTACAATTGAGTAAAACTCAAGAAGTTCTCTTCATGGTTAGGATTAATGGAATAATATTGATATAGCCTCAAGTGTGGCTTTTCAGCCTGCAAGGGATCCAGCTCTGGCTAAACTCTGGACTTCTGGAGTGCCTCTACTGATCCCACCTGTTTCATGCAGTGGTTTTGTGTTGCATTGTCCCACGTGTTAGATGCCTGTTTGGTTGTAATGCACACACGGGTGGATTCCCATCCGTGTATGTGAGATCACAATAAAGCCTCACAGAAAGCTTAGGAAAGCCACCCAGGGGGTGTCTCTTTACTCCTTGCCTTTATTACTGCAGTTTTCTCCCATGGCCTGTGCTATGCACAGGAGAAAAACAATGCAAGTCAGTCCTTCTGTCGAAGATATTACAACAGAAACAAAAGACAAAGGACAACAGGTGGACACAAATCAGCAAGGAAGAGCAGAGGACAGCTGGGGAGAAAGAAGATGGGGTAGCCATTGCAAATGTAAGGGATCCTCTTAGAAAAATGCAGCAATGTGAGAAAGCCCTAAATTACTGGTTTGAAAACTTACTGAATACAATGATGGAGTCTGGGCTAATGGCAGGCAGAGTCCTTCCGCATGAGGGTGATGAGAAATTTCTGGTGAAGATTTCACAGTCTACTCGTAGCTTGTGCCATGAAATAGCTAGTCTCTGAGAGAAATAACTTCTTTTCCATTTCATTTTGGAATTATTTATCTTACTGCAGCAGGCCAAATCCTTCTGCTGGTATAAAACATGTAATAGTGGCACCCTTTTCCAGGAGCAGTGATATGACAGACATTGAATGCTATTGGTTTTGAGGCAGTGCACCAGTGATTTGTGTTCCAAGAGGAATGAAGAAGCGTTTGCTAAAAGGTGGCAAGCAGAAAAAAAAATAAGAGAATATATGAAAAAGGAGCAAACATAGATAGTGGGGAAGGTGCTGTGAGAAAAAGAAGTGTGTCAGATCTTCAAAGAGTACCATGTTTTCTGGAAGAATAGCTTCTGGAGGTAACAGAGGTAGAACATTTCATTTTATTTACTTTGATGTCTTTCATTCATGTAGAAAAATGTTGATTCTTCTCCTTTTAATTGAACCACCTTTGCAAAAAATACAGGATTAAATTACAAAAATAAGGTCTATTGTAGTCAAACAAGTTTTGCAGACACAGACATTACTCAGAAGCTTGCAAGACATGGAACTGTGAACAATTCATGTTCATAAGTGAACACCTTTGCAGTATCACTTTTGCCTTCTGAGCACAGTTTCAACTCCTCTGCATGGTTTTAATGTGATTATTCTGCAGACAGAAAAATCTCTTTTGTCATTGTGTCAAGTGATGATGAATTTATTTTTTTGACCAATCACTTGCTCTGTCTCCTCTGAAATAGTTGTAAGTATTCTAAATAATTTTAATGAGCATTAGCTTTAGCAGTCGGCCCTGAGCTGCATGGTTTGTTTGGAGTCTCAGCCCTTTTTCTGTAGCCCCAGCTCTTCCTTTATTGTTCCTCTGTTTTGAATAGCCTGAGTGAATCAGACCCATGTCAGGTATTAGGCACTCAGCACTTAACAATGTCAAGGGGATTTAGTTTCCTATATACTTTTGAGATCAGCATCTTTTTCTGCAGCAAGGAGAACTGGCAGGTATGTGTAAATATAATAAATTGAGTTGGCCCTGCTTCTGTTCCGCAGAAATCAGTGGCCAATCTCCTGACTTCCACACACTCAGGTGCTCCTATGGAAAAGTTTGTGTTTTATTTACTTCTGTGTCCCATACACTCTCTTGAGCAAAGAAAACCTTAGAGCTGCTGCAAGTGGCTTGTACCACCCATCTGCCTGTGGAGTTATCAGAACTACCAGAGCTGACAAAAGTCATCACTCTCAATCCAATGTATGTGGGCTCTGGGGGCTCAAAGAGGGAAACTGAGCATATGGATTAATTGTCTCACAGGCAGTCTCAAAAATTTTATGTAGAAGATGGCCAGACTTCCCTTCCTCCTTCCTCAGTGCTTCCTATCACTGGCCTGGGTTGTGTTGTACAAGTATTCATTTGTTCCTTTAGCATGTTCTTTCATGAACTTAACATACACCCTAACTTCTGGAGCACTGCAGAAATTACTTGTTAAAGTGGCTGTAGGAGGACAGCTGAAGCAAGTAGGTTAGTGCTCCTATTTGAGGCTGAAACAGAAAAGGGTAAAGGAGGAAGGAGATAAAATCAAAATTAGGCATGATTTTTATAAATTTTTAAATGTAATTTAATTAATTGTGATGTAAGAGAATGGGAAGTGAGAAAGCATAATTTCTTTGTTGAACTTCTTGTTAGTTTAAATCGATACACTGAATTCTATGTCTACAATCTTTAGTATAAATTTTAAAAAATGTATCAAACTGGAAAAATTTGTCACATTTCCATGACAGGTATAACCAGGATATTATTTTGAATTAGAATCAGCTGGAGTATTCATAGTTGAGAAGAAAGTTCTCAAAGAGCTGGGAACAGAGCTAAGTAAAAGGATGGAAGGAGGAATCTCATATGAAGATGCAAGAGAGAAGAGGCAGGGGGATTATGAATTTGTCCATCCGCAGCATGTCCTCATGCTTTCCCTAATAATACATGTAATGAGTCTTTGTTTTTCTCTTCAAATATGTCATTGCTAACAATAGGGTGAATGTGATATCAGTAAGCAGGATTGGAAGGGGTTTTTTTGCTCACCATACTTTCCACCAACGCATCTTTGCATATGGCTTATTTTGTTGGAACATGGGGAATGAAACATTCTGGATCCGATTCACCCCAACTATAAATCTGGTTGACATTAAGTGATTTACATAATGGGTGTTCTTGATTCAGTATAGCTACTGGCAGGAAATTATTTGTTTATTTTAGACTTATTTTTCTAAAAAATGCCACAACCTGATCCTGACAGGGGGAGGGAAAGCACGATTCTCTACCCACATAAGTCAAATGCCTGGTTTGGTTTTAGTGGGTGCTAACTTGGATTTAATTTCTTAGAGGAAGAAATTCCTTGGTAACCTAGGTTTGTTCATTGATTTGCTCAGAGGAAAGTTTTTTTCCAAGAGAAGTGCTGTCTGCTTTCCTTCTCTAATGTGCTCTGCTACATCTCTAAGCAGCTCTTTAATTTCAACCATCTGTTCTTCTGCCACTACATCAACAGACAAGGGGAGGAAATGACTTCAGATTTTCAGCTATATGTATTTTTTGATTAATATGTCTGTGTAAGCAGCTATTAAAAGCAGGAAAGAACATAGAAATGTAGTAAGATATTAATACAATTTAACTAGGTCATCAAAAGAGATGAGTTTTCCCTTAGCCACAAAACTACCTAGAAGTTCTATTTCATTTTAGAGGGAAAGAAAAGAAGTGCAAGTTGCTTCATGGGACATTTATAGCCCATATATGAAGAACAGGTCTAAAGATATTTATTTATACCTAGTAAAGTGGTAGGTACTTGCACAACAGAAACTTCAACTGATGTTAAAACATTTCATCCATGCTCTTTAGCTTCTGAGAGGTTATTTGATTAATATTACCACATTAGATACTCTCTTTTTTATTTCCATGTACAAGTAAACTACATGTGTAGAATCCCATGCTGCCCAGAAGGGGAGAATAAGTGGAATCAAATGAGTGTGTGAGCTCTATGAACTGTTGGGATGTGCAGCGATGCCTGTTGCTTCCTTGGGCACTTAGCTCTGCTAGCACTTTCTCGGTGCATAGGTCAAGCAATCAAGACTTTTGTCACACTCCTTGAGTCTCTTCTGAAATCACTAGCTTATAATTTGTACCTACATTTTGAAAATTCATTAATTCACCTAGTTAGCTCACAGGAGTAACATATTCAGTGGCTATTCTCCTTTATGTATGGTAGGGATGAGCGTTTGCAAAATCAGTGTTAGGCAGGCGAAGACCTCTTTATCTCAGCCAGATGTCTACCTGGAAATACAGCAACCTTTCCTGGTACTGCATGCCCACTCTCCATATTGACTCTTAATGGAGGTTACAGGTAGTTAGTTTGGGCGACTATATTAGGAAGAAAATTCAGGGATTTGAATTGTTTCATAAAAACTAAATTTTATTTGAGTTTATTTGAGAAGGTCAAGATGTTTTCATACCTGGCTCATAGACCAATCTGCTGTTTGTCATCTATTTCCCCTGAGGAAAATGCAAGTTAAACTACTTCAGCGGTGATTATTGTTAGTGGTCCCTATTAGTCTTGTGAATTCACTGGTTTTGCTCACAGATCTGTGGAATCTATAAGAAACAAGAAGGCAGAAGACTGTACTATTTCTTGGTACCTTACAAAAATCTTTGCAGTTCACTGTGCAGTATTACCTCACTAAGTCTTTGGAGGTGAAGTAAGGTGAACCTCACAGACCAATGACTTGCATACACAATTAAGGTAAAGTGTTTGCAGCCAAAAATAAAGGGTGTCATCTGTGGTGTCTAGCACAATATACCAATATACATGCAGAGTCAGTTTTGGAGGTGAGCAACCAGAACAGTTGCTGAAGGCCCTGAAACCTGAGGACACCCCTTCAGGCTGAGTTAAGAAATTATAAGTCATCTAATGTGGGAATGAAAAGAAGGGTAGCCTAGCCTCTGCCTAGAGCCCCGACAGGTAAATGGCTCTGCATAAATGTCTGGATCAATTAAATTGCTTAACAATAACTATTGTGGCATTGCTGCTTTTGTTAGGCTAGAGTCAGTTGTTACAGTAATGAGCATCACATACAGTTTTAAATCCTGACATTATAAATTACCTCTGGTAGCAGCCTCAGGCTCGATCCAGAGTGAGACTTTGATGCTGCAACACTGAGTGTTATATTGCTGAGCTTTTATGTGGCTGGCCCAAGGTAAGCAGACACCTCTCTTAAGTGCCTTGGCCCCATACAAGTATGTGGGAAGAGAGAGGTGCATCAGGATCGAGTGCTCAGCTTTCTATTAGGAAATGCTGAGGATACTGTGGGATCTTCACCAGCACGTAGCTACCTGCTACACCCTTTATTCCAAAAACAGAGCTTGTCTCTCTCTTCTTCTAAAACATGGCAGAGGAGTAGGTGGGGGTGGCCTTTTGAACAGGAGCCTAGTGATTAAAGCACTCCCCCAGGTTGTGGGAAATCTCTCTCAGTTATTGCTTTCGCCTGAGGGAACTCAAACTCACCTCCCAGAGAGTTTCCTAAATAGTGTGTCTATCTGCACTCTGCAGTGCAGATACTGACCCTGCTGTGGGATGAAAGAGAACTGAAAGTGAACTAGGCTAGAAACCAAAAATAAGACAGTGCTTCCAAGGAGCTCAGTGACTTCTCTCTCCAAGGGCCGTTTCAATCAAAACGCCTTTGCCATGCATAAAGTAGGAACTCAAGTTCAAAATTTTCTTTTCCCTGTTAAGTGAAAAGCATGGACTTTCCCTTCCAAGTGAAACAACTCCAGTGAGAAATAAAGGACAGTAGCATATACTTCAAAGGCTGGGAGGCTTTCAAAGCAGGTGCTTAATGTGCATTTGAACTCTCTAAGGCATGGTGGTGGCAGGCAAGTTTCTTGCATGCTAGCAGGGTGATCTGACAATTGAACTAAGAATGATATGGTGGCTGTGTCTAGAAAGAAAACAGTAGCTTCTACTGTGTGTTATGTGGTGCCTGGTGTGTAGGGATGCCCTGCAGACTCTTGATGGATCAAAGCCGTGAGGAAAGAGGAACAGAAGGATGACCAGTTTTTGGATTTTGCTTGGGTAGATGGGAGATACTTAGTGCTGTTGAGGCTGGAGTGCTTTGTGGCATGTGGAAAAGCAGAGCTTTAGGTATGCTGAAAACTGAAAGTTCCTGTACGGAGGCATCTGTACAGACAGGTAGCAGCTGAATTGGGGGTTATGGATCCACCTGAATGTGGGAAGAACTTAGGCATTTTGATCCTTTTTGGATCTATGTTCTTGTCCAGTATCTCGTAATTTTAGTTACCTTTACTACTGTGTAAACAAAACCATTATGTCATGAGTGAATTTGTAGCATAATATTTGGGGCACGTAAAGCAGTGTAAGCTAACATTTGCTCATGATGCATTTCTACACACACTCAGAGCAGCCAGTGTTGACAGCGGTAAATGTGGACACAACGAGTGTTACTGGATGGACATAGCTTTGGGCAGTCTTAGCAGGATGATTATGTTTGTCTGTAATTCTGTCAGTTTAGTAACTTTCAGCTCAAAGTCCACTGAAAGTTATACCAAGCTGGTGCTATGAATTTAGCATTCTCTCCTCGTCACCTGGCTGTGTTAGGGCTTTGCCACTTCTTTCAATCCAGTGTCTGGATGTAATGCGAGTGAAGGGAATGACATCTCCAAAGAGAATGGGCTGAGCACTCAATTTAATATTCAATAGTGTTATACATAGAACCAAATAGCTAAATCCACACCTTTGGCCCTGTTTGTCATTGTGATAACCTGTCATCAGGTATTTTACTTCCTAGTGCTAGTGCAGTGGGATTTTGGGAAGTGGAGAAATTTAGATCGTGTTCCAAATGTGAGTGCTACTTGGAAGAAATGTTTCTTCATTTGCAGTAATTTGTACTGATTTGATGAGATGAAGCCTTTAAACAGCCTTTAAAGTACAGCTGATGAACAATCCTTTGCAGGTAGGACTAAGCAAAAATAAGAATGATTTCTCCTTGTGAAAATTTGCATTTAGTCAGAGCTGAGGCAGAATAAGTATTCAGTTCTCAAAGAACAAAAATATCCAGGATATGACAGTTCAAAATGTTATGTTGCTGGTAAAGAAATTACAATTTCAGGTTCTGAAATGACACAGGGAAGTTGTAGCACATTAATCTGGGTGTAATTCAACTGACTAAATCTCTGATCTTCTGGCATAGAAAACCTCACCTGAGTATGTGTCCTGGTTCCAGCCAGGACAGGGTTAATTTTTGCAGTACCCATGAGGGGCATGGCTAGGACCCAGAGGTTGTCCTGTACCACCTCACATCATTTTCCTGGGATAAGGGAAGGCGTTCTTTCCAAGTCAGCTTTGAGTGGCATAGCGTGGTGGAGGGAGAGGTTGGGTATTGTCTAATTTTTGGGGAGTTTCTGTGTGAATTGTTCATTTCTTGTACCTTCTGTCATTAATATTGCTGCTGTTCATTTTCCAATGTCATTTCTGTCCCCAGTGAATTGTTCTTATCTTAACCCACAATCTTTACCTTTTGTGCCTCCAGTTCTCCTCTCCATCCCACCCTAGCAGCAGGCAGAGGGACAAGGGGAACATGTGAGTGACACTTGGTATGGAGAGCCTCAGTGGGAGCACTGAATTGGGGAGTATCATTCCTAAACTGTAACAGTATGCCACTCCAGGATCCCTTTTAGTCACTGTACAGAAAGACTTATTTCTACAATGACATTCGTTTCATGTTAAGCAAACTTTTAAATAGGTCACCCTCTAGAAGTGTAGCTGTTCAAAGTGATCTGAGATGGATCCTACACCATACATATTTGCTGTTATCCCATAGCCAAGGAGAAGTACCTGTCCTGTGGTGTAGGTGCTGTTATGGCTCCAATAGCTCAGTCAGAGGGAGGGACTCTGTTTTCTAGCTGGAAATATTCACTGACCAAAATTACAGATACCTGCAGTTATAGATGAGATGGTAACTACAAAGCCATCTTCTCTTGGCAAAACACTCCTAAAAGAACCATAATCCTGCCCACCTCATCAACTTACCATACCAATTGTCAGACTACAGGCTGAAGATTCTGTTCAAACTGTTGCTCTTTTTTTTTCCCTTCCTTTTAAAGAATAACAGCAAATAGCAAATGAGGCTGTTCTGATTGAAATGTTCTGAGAAACTGTCATTCATGCTAAAATCCATGAAACATTTTAAAAAATACTTGGCAGCTGTCCACATAGGAAGAGAAGAAAAAAAAGGGGTAATGTGATCTCACAAATCGTTGTTCAGCTGAAGCCAGCATTCTGGACTTGATTTGAAATTATTTGTTTCCCACCAAAATTATACGACATAGACTACCTTGTATCATCTTGTGGTAAAGGCTCAAACTCACCTCTTTTTAGGGATTCTTACATTTCTGAGTTAGTGAACAGCTTTCAGGCACCTGCTTGTGTTTGCATGAGTCTTTGATAACTATAATTAACAAATATGTGTGAAATATAGGATAACTTCATCAACAAATATCCTACTAGTTCTGTTAGCTCCTTTTAACCCAAGAATTGCTTTTGATGGTTGGATCTTCTTTAATATAATTTTGTTTGTGAGCTTATAGGTAGTTAAGTGTGAATGCATGTTGGGCAGTAACAAGTTTATGGTTACACCTTACATCCTTGGAACAGTAGCTTTACGTTCACTTGAATTAACACATTGGAATAGAATTAAGTATTATAATGATCTCAACACTGATAATATACAGATAATTACAGTGATGCTTCTTGTCCAGACTATGTAGGAATATTCAGATACAAATTTAGCAGTGGAGAGACTACCACCTCCTGACATTGTAAACAAAGAAGCAAAAACCATCCAAATTGGGTAGTTCAAGTTAGCCAGGGACATATGTAGACTACTCTTGATCAAGTACATCATCATTAAAAATAATAAAACACAAATGCACTTTTATAGGATTCTTGTGTGGGAAAGCCTTTGGGCATTTCACAAAATACAACCAAAACCAGAATTTTGTTTTTCATTAAAAACTGCAGAATACCCTATTGAAATTGGAAACTGGCAAGAGAGCAAAAAATGCCTACTAAACACTAGCAAAACACAAAAGATAGAGCAATCACCCACAATTCATTAGATTTCTCTACATGCCAACCCCTCCTGACATCAGAGTGAGATTTTTCACAACATCAGTGGGAGAAAGATCAAGCTCAAAACGAACTGTAGGAAAGGTCTTAGTGAGGGAATAAGGGCAGCAGTGCTCTCAGCTGTGCTTGCACAGATTGAACTAAAAGATGCCTTTCTCTGAGCCAACAGTAACTGGAAAAATGATATTGCCATCTTTCAGAATTCAAACTTTGGTTTGCTGGAGAAGGATGATGAGATGGGAGCCCTCTGTGTTGATGTTTAGACCTAGGCTGAAGACTGACGTCTGTATTTGAAATATCTTGTGGCATAAAAGAATTCTGTACCATTTCTTTATGGTTTTCCTTGATGTTCTCCTCTTTGTACATATTCTGGCAAACTCTTCTTATCTCAGCCAAAAGGTGATCAAAATAAGCTTTGATTTTTTTTTTAAGGGAGTTCTTTTCAAATCTGCAGAGCTGATAAAAATGCTGGGTTTTCAAAAGGGTTGGCACAGTGAAGATGTAACTACCTTTTGGGGTGGATTGAAAGGGAGCTAAACTGCTAAAAAATGTTGTGTTACTTTAAAAATGTCTGTGATTCTTCCTCAGGCTTGTAAATCCTCATTTATGTAAACCACAGTCTTTTGTGGTGAAACTGTTCTCTAACAGAGTTTTTCAGCTTTGTTATACACTGTTTCTCTCTCGGTTGTTCTGGGTAAGGATATGGTCTGAATTACCATGTTATCAAAAACCACCCCCACAAATAACTTTCACTTCCAGCAATCATAAACTGCATAGTTTTTCTTATTTTGGCAGACAGTATCCTCACAACATTGCATACTAGATCAGATCAAAGCTAAAAAAACCCATTGTTGCCATGAAATAGAAAGGAGCAGATATCACAAAGCTTGCATTTGTTCAATTCAGGAAGAGAGAATAAAGATACCAAATGAATTGGAGAATAAAAGCACGATCATTAAGAAGGGTGGCCTTTGGTGTGGTCACCTCTGTTACGATTCAGTCTAAGAGAAGGTTGTTGTTGCCTCTACTTGTTCTGTAATGGCCCCACCCTATTCATTTCTGTAGAAGAATGGATCAAAGTGTGCTTGAAGATAGACAAAGTTTATAAAAACAGAAAACTCATTTTCTCATACGTTCTTTGATGCCTGAGGCAAAGGTATTGATTCTAAGGCAACCGAAACAAGCTAAGCTATTCTTGCCTCCTGTATGCTTGAATACTTGTAATTGTGCAATATGCAGTGAAACAACCCAGAATGACGCACAGAGTGCAGTACAAATGAGAGACAAAAGGAGATGAATTGTTTAAATAAGGCAAGGCTGTGAAACCAAGATTCAGATGGGATTTCATCTTGTAGATGCTTCACAGAAGGGATAAAAAAAATCATTAACTTGCTCAGTGGTTTTGTCTTAACTGTCAGTTCATATGGCAACTCTATACTGCATAAATAGAAGTATGTTTGGTTTGGTTTTTTTTTTTCTGTCAGTGTACTTTGCACAGACACATTAACTTGTTTATTACAAAACTGGCTTGTGCTAGATCCAGGTGTAGAATGTTAAGGAGAAAATTAAAAGGATCTTTCATAATGGAGTATGACTCTTTCGCTCTGCTTGGGGCCAGTGGGAATCTCTTAGGCATGACTGATGGCTCACAGGGGGACTTTGGTGATTTTGGGTACTCTGTAGGCTCTCTGTGTTGGGTAATGGTATTTCCCATGAGGAAGTGTTGTTCAAGGCTGTTTGCAAATCGCTTAAAATATATGGGGCTCATCCATGATGTACGAATTGCCTAATCCTGATTGATTTTTGCAGTTTTGTTTCTTTTTGCCTGCACACCATCTTAACCATGGCAGCACGTGTCTCCTGCTCGTCTCGTGTCCACAGGATTGGTTTGTGGGCAGCCTGTCAGACACGTTTGGCGGTCCGCTAACCTCCTCCATGTGTCCAGGCATGCTCAGGTCTGCGTGTTTCAGCTGTGTCAGCACCTCTGGGTGCTGCTTTGCTGCTTGTATGGTCATGAAGCTGGTTTTGTAGAGGGCTTTGAGGTCACCCTCTGTGGCATGGATTGTATATACATGGTGGACAGATCTGTCCAGAGATGAAAGTGCTTCTCAAGGGATATCTTGCTCTGTTTGAGGGAGTGGAGTTAAGTTCTGCCTGCATGAGATGCCCTGATACTGGTGTAGCTGTACCCTTGCTGGTGTGCTTCTGCTGCTGGTTTTCTGGTACTGACCAACAGCAAAGAGACTTGCACTGCTGTGGCAGCATAGAGGAACCACAGTGAGGGAATAAATGCTGTTTACACCCCACTGAAGGCTCCTCTTTAATCCTAACACAGCAGAGAGCAGTCAGAGCAGAAGGAGGAACAAGGCTCCCAACTTGTGCAAAGAGGTGTTCATTACAAAACCTCTCCAGTTCATTACCAAGTCTCTCCAGCCCCTCCCTTGGATTCACCTGGACATGTACTTCTTCAGTAAGATAAATTATGTTCATTTTCCAATGTGCTGACTTTGGGGTAAGGGAGGAAAAAAGTCAAATCAGATACGTTCTTTTTTATTTTAATTAAGTAATCTGTATTTGAAGGTGGTGACAACTCAGCTTCAGGCTCCTGTTGTTCATCCCATACTCTGGGAAAAGTTCCAGTCTGATTTTAGCTTTGCTCATAACAGAAAGTTTGTACTGGTGTCCTAGCCCTATAATAAATTGTGAATTCTGTCATCAGCTCTAATGGTATAATGAAATTTCAACAGTTACACAATGTGTGATGTTCTTGTCCCCTAGCTGAATGGCCAGCTGCTGCTGGGGAAGGTGAGAGCTCCATATAACATGGAAATGTTCCTTTGGATAAGAGTGGATTTGCTGTTCTTGAGAATTCCCATTATGCCTCAAGGGTCCCTGCCCTGCTGTTTGTTTTCCCTAGCAATGTGAATTCTGCCACGTCAGTGGAGATGATTAAGATTTCACTCCTGGTATCCTGCCTGTAGATAATTTTAAGGTGCTGTCGTTCAGAGACAGCTGAAGTCCCACTGGTTCAATCTTCCACACCTCTACCTCTGCTGTAGTTAACTTTGCCAATGCTGTGACCTGTGTTCTCCACTCCTGTCTGATCACTGAATGTGCAGGTGATGCTGACTCAAATGTTGCTGGGTGCAAGGGGAAGAACGTGCAACTTAATTGTTCATGACCATGGACAAGAGGAACAGCCCTTTCCAAGCTTTTTGGGAGTGGATTGCTTTACATCCTTGAATAAGAAGCCTAAATTCTCCCTGCAGATCACATGCATAGAATGATTCTTTCCTTTCTGAAATCCATCAGTATCATTTATCTTGACCTACATGATTTTAGGGAGCACCCTGACAAACTCTGGGATAAATAATCTATTGGATTTTACTGTCTTATGTTTCCCAACCATGTCACTGAATTCATCTTGTCATTCAGCTGTGTAATACAACAGGCTGATCGGAGTTGTGCATCTTGATGCTTTTACTATTAACAGTACTAGACACGGTTCTCTCTTCCAGTTTTGTCCCCTTGCGGCATTGTGAAAGACAGTATAATGTTGACTAATGAAAAGTTATTCCTGCATAGATGGATGTAGCTATATATTCCACTTCTCTGGAGCATTTCAGGCAATACAGAGAAGATATTCACAGCCTTAAACCCAGGGCTGCTCAGATGCTGGAGTAGCAGTAACTTTACCAGCAGTTCAAGTCACTTAATCCTGCGTTGTGAATCAAGCCAGAAAATTCAATAGCTGCAATGAAAATATAAAGGCCTTTCTATCCTCTTACCTATATTCTGCATCTAAGAATCAAAACTATCCTTGTGTTGACATTTCTTAAGGTTGTCTGTGCATTTCATTGCTGACATTTAATGAAACCACTTTGGATTTGTGGAAATCATCTAGTCAATCCTGCATTACTGCTTCTTAGGACAAGCACCAGGTAATATTGATAGATAAAGCATCCAAACTGTGGTGGAATAGGTGCTTGAAAACAGGCTAGGCATGTTTCAGCCTTCAGCAATTTATGGGTACCAAGGACAGGATTAAGTCAAGACCTGCCATTTTAACAGCATTGCCAGGAAACATTTTTGCCACAAAGAATAAAGACTGTAACAAAAATGTCCTTCATCTGGAAAACTGAAGAAGCTCTTATTCTGATGGAGATGGCTGTAAACTTTGATCTTAACTTGCAGCTGTTCTGTGCCCTTTTCTGATGATGTATGTGCTGTATGTAATACAGTAGTACCTAGAAACAGTGAATAGCCTTCTGGTTCTCATTGTGCTGGATACTGTCTAGAAAATTAAAAAAAAAAAAAACCAACCAACACCAGAAGATAATAAATTGAAACCTTAAAGTATCTGTCAGCTGCTGATTGATAGACTGCTAGAATTCTGGTTTGTCACCTTCCATTTTTATACTTCTTATAGGAGACATTCTAGCAAGAAATTCACAGTTTTCTTTTAAAGAAACTTGATCTGTGGAGTTTCTGATGGGTGATGCAGTTCCTGTTGGATCCTGTCAAATTTGTGGGTGCAAAACACCTTCCTCAGTTAAATCCTTGCTGACTAGGTCTTCTCCATTTTTTCCCTTGCCATCTGGAAAGTGCTGTGCATGATGCTCAGTCAGAAGAAAAAGCACTTTTTTCTCTAACACTTGGCAGGGAGCTGGCAACAAGAAACTTTTGTTGCCAGAATCCATGTTCTCTGTGGGGGTGGCTCAGATGGCACTGAATTAACTCAGAGACTTAAAAATGAAAAGTATTTATGATAATTTTTATTGATGGCAGGTAACTAACCCTACCTCTAGGGCAAACTAAACAAATTAGCTTTAAGAACAGGAAAATGGGCTTCTCTGAATGGCTCTTAGACTTTGTTTTTATCAAGAGATTCATTTGTCCATTCCACAGTAATTCTTCTTCAGCATATGTAATGCCTGGTTCCTATGAATCAAGACTTTATGACAAAACTTATATCTCTATTCCTTCTATATAATATTTTAATTCCTTGGTTGAATTCGATAGGGGATAAAGTCTTGGAGCAATAGAAAAAGAGGTTGTAGATGTCTATAGTTTTAATCAATTTCAATAGATAGTTGGATTAGAGAGACTCCTATTAATGCCTTATCCCTACTAGAATGCTCTGTTTCCTCCTGTAAAAGTGAAGGACTAGCATTAATGATCAATCTCTTACCCAGCCTGAGACCACAGCCCACTGACCAGTCAGCTTGTGCAGCTCCAAATGGGATGGAACATGCACTGCTGCTTGTGCAGGCTAACAGATGAGCACTGGGAAGGGAACAGAGGAGTTCTGGGATTGCCAAGGAAAGCTGTTTTCAGTGGGGGGTGTGGGGCATACAAGAGACTCAGCTACATCAGTTGCGTTGCTCATAGAACAGCTCATTGACCTTATGCCTATTAGTTCCCTAATTCTCCACCCGCTTCTGTGAGGGCTCAGGGAACAACAGGGAGAATATCAACCTGGTGAATCACTGTTGACTGTGTCCTCCACATTTCCCTTATTTGGGCAGCCATTTTTCTCAGGTATGCTGAACATCCACAAAGTGGCCAGGTACTAAGCCCTCAGACACTCAGACAGGTGCCTCAAAAGACATTCAGGAGAATTACTCCAAGGTTCATGAACTAGATTTTTAAATAAGTCGAAAGAATTTGGATGTGGGATTTGGGACCAAACTTCCTTAGGCTTCTTTACTCTCTAAAGGCAAGATATTCAAATAAACTTGACCAAATTAGGATAATTAGAGTCCTTCATCTTACCCCTGCAGCATATCTATTATACTTGTTTGGTGAGTCTACTATTCAACCGCATCAGTGATCTTTGTTAATTTAGTGGAAATAAAGGATGTCATCGGTATCTATGCTAAAAAGCTTGTGTTTACCATCAACATGCCCAGTAGATATGCAGATGTTAGCCTGATGTGAAATTTAGACTTCGTCTTCCACTTCCAAGTGGCTGGTTCATTAACTCACGTCTTACATGCCTTTGTGACTGCATTTGGCATGGGGTTAGAGATCTCAAGATGTGCTGGTGTTTGTTTACTGTGTGCATTTGAGATAACATGCCAGAGAGAGAGAAGCATAATTCGTGCTTTGGTTTACTTACAAACTTGTAGCTTTTATGGCCCCTTTAGGTGCAACTGCTCTCTGGGGTACCATGAAGCTTCACCTTTCTCAGATGCATTTGGGACAAAATCCTGTGTCAGGTGATGCAGCATTGCCAGACAGCTGTGACAGTTGAAGAACCGAGTAAGCTTGGATTCCTTCGATTTTTTTTTTTTTTTTTTTGTTACCTAACAGCCGTAAGAACCTTAAGGCCTGAAGTTCACTGGAGTTTTTGTCTCTTTCTGCAGCAGCACTTGCAGAAGTAAGAGAGCTCCTTGTTTTCTTCATTTTTCATTGTTATTTCCACATCCAACTGACAGAGGAGGAATAGAGAGTCAAGTGCCAAATTGGACAAAACACAATAGCCAAAACAAAGCCCCCAAAACCTCCTCAGTTCTGTTCTTCATGTTTGTCTTTGGAGGAGCGTATGAATGAACTACATTGTTGACTTTCCACTCGGCTCTTTTTCAGTGGATTATATTTGAAAAGCTTTTTGGATGAGATACTTCTATTTTGTTTAATTCCTTGTGTCATTCTCATTTTGTTTGTCGAGTGCCAACATCTCATCCAGATCCAAGAAGAGGCTAATAAACAAATCCTGACTATTCTGTGGCAAAAGCTCCAAGATGAGCAAAAGCCAAGGAAGTCTTGAAACTATTAGCAGTGTTTAACTGTGCTTTCAACACCTTTTTCGATTGAGAAAATCAACTGAGAAGATTTATATGATGGTTTGTGAGAAAGTATGATATTAGTGGTTTGCAACTGACTATATACTTTTTTTGAGGAGGAAAAGACGGGACACCTGACCTAACCGCCCATCTCTGAGTATTTGCCATGGGGGGTATTATATGAAACACAGAGGCATTAAATGGATTTTTTTTTCCATCTCCAAAAAGGTGTTTTTTCATCAGTGGCATGGTTGCCCACAGGTATTGAAGCAGTATTTTGGAACATCGTCTAAAGATAGATAATCCATCAGGATAATGAAAAGGTTGAGGGTATAAAACCTCTCTGCTACCTTGAAATGCCATCTTGCAAGATGCTGGCAGCTATGCCCTTTATGCTATTTGGCTCCTTAATGTTGCTTTAAATTTGCAAAGATTTGGTCACAAAAAAGCTTGAGTTTCAGGAGTGAACTCTTCTCTCCCATTCTCTTTCTTGCTACTGCCCCATTGAGCGTTTCTTCTTGAGAGATCGTTAGGTTTGTAAGCCAGATTGCTTCTGGGGTAACGATGCAGTTACACCAGCAAGAGATTTGGGACATTTTAACTGTACTTGGTCACATGGTCCATGCAAAGTCAGCCTTCCCACGCACAGCATTTGCACAATGCTTTCCTGGAATTTGAGGATGAAACACATCTTGCCTGTTGTGCTTCAGGCATTTCACCCAATGAGACAGAGCCCTGCCTGCTGGATCACATTAGTTGGATTAGATCAGCAGTGGCAGTCCTTCAGCTGTATTGCTGGGGCTTTGTCTTCATCCTGTGCCTGCTGACCATCACCCCAGAGAAGTTATCGGTATGGGTGTACTTTTGATTGGCCCAGATAAAATACTTTTATATTTTTTTGAACAGCTGGTATGCTTTTAGATAGAACATTTGAGGATGTGCCAGGAAAAATCAATTTAGAGGGTGTCTGAAAAGGATTGTGAAGAAAATTCCTGAAATGCAATGGCTGCTGCTAACTTGTGATGACAATTATCACTGTCTGAGTATTGTTGCTGTGATCAATTTTTACGTAGTCCATTAGGCTGAATGGATCTAATCAGTTTTTCCCTCAGGTATATCTCCCAGGATTCCTTTTACTGATCCTTATTTTCCCCGGGTTGAACCAGGTTGCTGAAGGACTGCTGTGTCCCCTTGCTTTTGTCCTTAGTGCATGCAATGCTAGAGCTGTCTGAATGGAAGTGTGTGTGGAAGGGGAATCATCTCCTCCTCTCCTTGGTGTGGAACTCATCTTGGAAACTCCCTAGGGGTTTTGCCTGTTTGTTGTTGAGGCTACAGAGGAACAAAACAGTTGCTAGCTATCAGCTCAGCTGCCTAAATCAGGACTGATCTGCAACATAAATGAGGATGAAGGCTCTTCATCTCTCCAAGAAGTGGAGCACTACAGGTGTTTTTTTTTTTTTTTAATAGACTTCATCCATAAAAGCTATCACTGATTTACCACTTTTTTTTTTTTTAATTGCACTTATCTGAGCTATGGGAAACCATGCCCTGTGTGATTTCTTTTCCACTGTGTTCTCTCCCTGACTTTTTCAAACACATGCCTCCATTCTAAATAACCTAGTAAAGGGAATTTCATCTTCCTGGTTTCTCCTGAAGTCAAGTTCCATCTTTGCCCTTTTGTAGTCACATGCTGAAACAAAATCTATTCAGAAGCTTCCAGAGATTTGTTCCATTTGAGGTGTACCTGGGGGAAATTAGTGCCTAGAAAAGAAATAAATGGGTCATGGGTCTAGAACACATTCAACCCTCTTAATATTATGTTTCAGTTATTGAGTTATGTGAAAGCCTGTGAGAGAATCACAATGCAATCTGCTGACAAATAGAGATGATAAATGATGAGGTGTTTATTTATCCAAGACCTGATTTATTTCTCTACTTGCTTAATCCCTGTAGAAGATATATTTTGGTGGTAAATTCAGCTTAAACATTCCCAGGTAACTCCCTTGGTCAGTATCCATTGGATTTCTGGTGCTCACCATTATTTTTTACCCCCTTGTTAAAATCAGCGGAACATCACAGGCCCCAGGGGACTGTTTTGTTTGGGGTTTTTTTGTTTATTTGTTTGGGTTTGCGGTTTTTTCTCCATTAGGTTTTGGCAACAGAAATAGTATAGATTACTACATCACATGGACCTAATAAAACATCACAGTGTTTTATTAGGTCCATGGATCCTACTTGTCTGCAAAGCCCTCTTGCTAATGTGTGTATCTGGTTTGGTCAAACAGAATCCCTGTACTTAATATAAACTATACTTTCTCTCTAATAGAGTATTATTTTTGCTTATAAAATGTATGCAGTCACACAGTTTATACTGGGCTTCATGCTTCACTTCCTAGCATTCTCATCTCTTTCCTCCCAGTGAAGCTATGAATTTGTTTGGTTTTTGGTTAGTTAGGCTTTAAACTATGAAACTCATAGGATTCTCTGTTTATACAGGCCTATCTTTGGTTTTGCTTTTAGTTCTAGGAAACAACAGAGCTGTAAGTACCTATTGCAAACTGCAAAAAGCATAGGAATAGCTCTCCTAGCCTGGAAAGAGGACGTACTCTTTCTTGAAGTGTTTTGACATTTAATGATCCAGTGTCCAGCTGGATCATTAAACATATCATTCAGTATGATGAGATTTAAGTAGATTTGCTTCTTGTGCTATTTGGTCAATCTTTAAGGAGGGAAAATTCCATTAAAAAAGTTTCTCAACTAAACTATAGTTAGCAGGTGTACATATGAGTCTGAGCTGCAGTCTAGAGCTCTGGAAGATGTTGGTAATGAATATTAACATCTTCATTTGAAAAAATACATTTAATTGCAGTCATACTCAGTGGGGAAAGGAACAGCCTACCTAATATTTATGAATTAAAGGCACGTGCTGGAACGATTTCTACCTCAGTCATGAAAGAAAATGCACGAGAAAAATAAGTAGAGGGAAAGAACAGCAAGTAGTCATTTTAATATAGGCTGCATTAAAATGTTGGTGTACAAGAGGTACGCATTAACATTGCACAGCTGTTTTTTTAAGACCCTAAGTCCTGGCTTTACCAGCTGAAAATACTTGCTTGTTTTTAACATCAAGAATTACAGTAAAAAGTTGGCTTGTGTTTTGAGGTAGAAGAGAGAAAAAAAAAGCTATAGTGTGACATTAGAATGATACTCCCATGCAGCTTATCCAGGGTAACTCCATATCCTGGCCTTTGCCATCACATGCATCACATCTCCTGGTAGTGCTAGACTGGTGTTCTACACCTCCACCTTTTGTCCACCACTGCCTGGCTCCCAGTCCTGGGCTCTGATCAGCTGGCTGTGATCTTTCTCCTTCCCTTGTGTTTGGTGTAGCATATTCCTTCTACCAGCTAACCTGATTCTGGTCAGGCCTTTTTCTTTACTGCATTCCAACTCCAGTCGCTTTGCCCAAATGCCCTCAAATTCCCTTTCTCTCACTCTTCTGCTGTTCGTTTTCCTCCCGTATAGTTTGTTTTATTTGGGTGCTTCCCGCCCTCCCCTTGCTCTTGTCTAAAAGCTGCTTCTACCAAAAGCTGCCTGGCAATGAGCAACTGCTAACATGGATAATGGAGGATGCTGGGCCTGATGCAATGCCTATCCATGTGCCAAAGTAACCAGGTCTTTCAGCTGCAAAGAAAAAGGAAAAAGAATCATCCGTATTTTACGAGGAAAGATTTTCAGCTGTTCTTTGTGACAGGGTCATGAACAGTCTGAACACAATAGGGCTCTATTAGGTTGGAAGATGCTTGATGAAACTGCACCTGAATAATATAATTATTCAGTTTGTTCAGCTAGCAGCTTGCTAAAAATACAGGAAAGATAGAAGGCAAAATTAATTATGTAGAGCACAGTAAATCTTTTCTTACTCAACACCTCCATAGCCTATATATGGCTCCCTTTTTAGGATTCAGCGTGGGCTTATTGTGGAGCTTAATGGCTGAGTTACCCAATCATAATGAGCCACTGTGTGCAAGAGTTGAGCATGATAAAGCACTCCTAATGCGTCTACAATGCAAGACATTTTAATTCTGACATGAGTGCTGCAGGAAGACACGACACTCTTCCACACAAACACATGGACAGACTTAGGTGGGTGATAGTGCTGCTGGTGGAATAAAACTCCTCCCAAGTGGTGACGTTTTTCTCACTGGTCCTAAATATAATATCTGAGAAACTTAACTTGTATTTCTTTGGCTTTATAAAAGTGCCAGTCCTTATTTATATTAGAAAATATAATCACAGTCACTGAATATTCTCCAGAAGGATCATCCAGAAGGATGATCAAGTCCAACTCTTAAGTGAATGGCCCATACAGGGATTGAACCCATATCCTTGGCATCATTAGCACCATGGTCAAACCAACAGAGCTAATCTCAGGGTTGTGTTAAATACATTTTTATGCCCTTAGAAAAATACACAATTCTTTGCTCCTTTTTAGGGTCTCTCAGTGAAGAAAGTGTTTCTGTTCCACTCATGAGCTAAGAACTGCAAACTTACAACATGAGTCAATTCTCCAGAGTAAGTACTAAGGCACCTGTTTAATTTTGTCATGAAGAGAGGCTTCTCATATTTCAGTGTTGTGAGATCACTCTTAACTCCAGAACTATTCAGCTGTCTTACCACACTTTGGCCCCTTTATGTTTGTGAGGATCCTACTTGGATCCTACCAGGTGCTTTCCAGGTCCCTCTTCCCAGGAGCAGCATATATCTTTAGCACAGGTTCACCTTCTTTCCATATCTCTGGGCCACATCTCTTTTGGCACTCCTTTTGTGTCTTCTTTTCCTACCCAGTTGTTATCCTTCTGGTCTCAGGCATTGAAGACAGCCAATGTAATACCAGGAAAATTATTAGGGAAGTGAGATTAGGACCTCATTCCCCCAGGTGTACAAGCCTAGAATAAAACCTGTTACTGTTCAGCAGGGCTGATCTAGCCTGTGAGAGGTATTTCTTCTGTATTGACCACTTCAATATCCATGAGTTAGCACTCTGGATAAAGAGAGAGATGAGACACGAGGAAGCTCAGGAGCAAAGAACTGACGTAGTTTCCCAAATCATGTGGTTGTGACAAACCTGTTGCGTTGTTTAGACTGAGGCTGGCAGAAGTGAGAACTGAGAGGGTGCTGGGAAGAATAGACAAAGATCATTGTCTGTCTGGGTGCAGTTGTTGGCACCATCCTTGGCTCTAAGAGTGATTTTTCCATTTCTTCGCTTTTCATGTACCTGTTTGCCTTCTTTCACAATTTTCTTCTGCCCAGCCATAAATTTAGCGATTGTTCTGGGGAAGAAGAGATACATATTCTTTGACTTCTGGGCCTCTCAGGCTAGATCAGGCCTCTGTCCATCACTTCTGGTGCTCCTTTGCCCTGTTGTAGCACTTCCTGAGCAACATGTGAATACCTATACATTTGTAAAGGTCCCGTTTCCCTGCCTCATAGTTTATAGTGTAAAATGGGGGTACAGGGGGATGTAAAGAGGATGCTGGTTATCACCCATCATAGTGAGCTTGCTGGAGGGAGGGCCTGTGACCCAGGCTGTGCAGAATGAAAGTTGTGCCTCCTTGTATGAGGGAATCCACCTGGGCAGCATGAGGCTGACATGACTACAGGTGTATCCCTCAGTAAATTTAATTCTGCATTCATCGGTTCAGTGCTGTTTACATGCATGGCAAATATGCTCCTTCAGGAGGTGCGGGGAAAAAAATCTATGTTTACTGATAAAGAAGCACAGGACATTGTTGGCACAATGATTTCTGAATCTATTTAGGAGTCCTATCATGCATGGTTGTAATAAGATAGTGGGAAGATAGTAATTTTGCACTTGGTAGAAAAACATATTGTAGAGCTTAATGAAATTTCATTGTGCACTCTTAATTGATTTCAGCAAGGAAGACCTTTACAAAGCAAATATAGCTATTACTCTAATTAGAGCTTCAGCTAGTATACTGAAATTATATTTGTATATCAATATATCAGACAAATATTTGTATGAGATAGGCATTTCAATGAATACGCAGCTGAAATGAACAAATTAATTTCTTTTATTATAAGGGCCTTGTTTCCTACAGGTGTACTTTGCAGTTCATTTTCCAGCGTGAATGCTTAAATTAGGCTGTTAAGTCCACAGTTAATCTGAAATAATTGGCTTTTCATTTTTTCCCCAAGTGATCTGTGCAGTGGGAGAACTGAGCAGTATTGCTTGTTGACTCTGCTGCCTGCTTTTCCTGAGGACCGTGTCAATGGGTCTGTGTCACTGGGTCTGTGTAGGGTATGGTGAGAGCCTCTTGGAATGGGGTGTTGCATGATATCACATTACTCTTTCTGGAAAAGATAAAGCTGAGTGCACAGCATGACATGCTCTGTTACCCTGTCCTTCTGACCATCCAGCTTGTGAAATATATTTTTTCTTCTTTGAAGCAATCATGATGCTGTTAGGTGTTCCTGTAGTTCCTAGATGGGGCTAGGATAAGGCTGAGACCCGAATGCTCAAAAGCATTCCAGGATTTGCTGCTTTGTCTATGGTGTATCTTTTCACCCATCTCAGCTACTACTGGACAGCTTTCAGTGGGCATGAATACAAGGAAAAATAGTCATACACAGTCACACACAGGTCCTCACTTGGTGGTTGTGTTGATCTCTGTGGAGCATACTAAGAGCTTCATTGAGACTGGAGTGAGTTTGGTTCCAGGCCCATTCAAACCTGTGGCAAAGCTCTCAGTGGAGTGCATGGTCAGGCACAGAATCACCTTGAGTGCAGTCCAGACCTTTGGCTTATGGTGCTTCAGAGCCCTGTATAGAAATTAAGGACCATTACACTCTTCAGAATGAGATCAAAAACAGACAGCAGGCTCTGGATGTGCCAGGCACCAGCTAAAAGAAATACTGAGAACAAGATGTCTGAAACGTTGCCATCCTCTTGGGCTACTGCATGAGACACCATACTCTGATCAAACATACCTCCATTCACACACCTGATATCCTGAAGAAATAAGTCTGGAGGTCTGAAGTCTCTCCTGCTGATGGGTATTCACAGTTTTGGTCTGAAGTTGCTGAACAAGACTCATTCCTCTCTCTTACACAGATCTTTTTGTCAAATTTTTCTCATGTTTTATATAACACCTTAGTGGCTAGATATCATCCAAGATCTGTCAGATCCAAGTCCAGTTCCCTAATTTGCTTGAGGTGTTGTCTCCCTTCTTCAAGGGAAGTGTGGGAACATGCTCCACTGCTCCTGCAAAAACTATTCTACTACTCAGTCAATATTTCAAGGGAGTCATTGAGGGTACGTGGTGAAGTTTGTGTAGCCTCCTGGTTAAGAAACTCACACAAGATGGAATATAGGATTTTGATCCCTGTTTCTAGGACTATGTACCTTATTGTTTAATGTAAAGCTCAGGAGCAAAGGACACATCTCAGGGCTCACCTTCTCAGAGCTCTAACAGTTTTGGAGTTCAAATATTTTTCACAAGGCTCTAGATCTTACCTGTACCTCTGGCAGGTGTATGTCCTGGAAATTAATGGATTCTATCTTTGGACAGAAAGACTACCTAAATTTTTCTACCAAACTTGAACTTAATTTTGAATCTTCCTTTGAGTTCTTTGTGAAGTGGGCATTAACTGCTATGTTGAACTTTAGTGTAGTTATGGCAGTTCTCATGGATCCTCCACTGTGACTCATAGTATCATGTTCTTTCTTTTGTGTCTGGCACGTAGTTGGCAAATTCTGCTCAGTTATGGCATAAAAGCCTTAAATGCTCTGCTTAAGCTGGGCAGAATCTGGGATCCACAGCTGCTTGTTACTTCAGTTACTGCCATCACAGAATACACTGGATAGGACTGTGTAAAAGACCTGATGACAGTCTTGGATACAAACTGGGATGAAAGTAAATAAAGAGAAAGAATGAAAAGATGAATGTGAATGAAGAAATCTGTACAGGAATCTAAAAGAAACAAGCCATGTTGGGACTTCTATTCCTTCTGCATTGTGACAGCTAATTTTTTATGTCTGCTGTGAAAGATTAGAGATATAATTTTCAGGAGTGATGAAAATACAGGAATTTCTCTGGGTGATGAGACTCTTCAGTGGTGTTACAGGTAGCAGTTGTTTGAGTTATCACTCTGGTGTACATTACAGAAAACAGAAATGGCAACAAAGAAAATGTACGCTAGCCATGTGATTTTGTTATGAGTTCTAACACCACAGACTGCTAAAAAAGAAAAAGCAATGTCAAAATAAATTTATTTGTTGGTTTTCTTGGTACTTTCATTTCAGCATGTGAAGCAAAAGGTAATATCAGGAGAAACTCAGAGTCACTGTTGTGGTAGGGATACAGTTCTGCAGTCATAAATGCTTTGAAGGCTCTTCATGTTGTTTCTTGAGAAAAAAATTGCTGCTGTTGGAAAAAAAGGGATGGAAATATTTTTCTAGTCTCATATTTTGTTGCTTTCATAAAAGCCTACATTTTGACTTGAGGGATATGGACCTTTAAATGGAATAGACTGCTACCATTATTAAAAACACCTTCCTGGAAAGAATTCAGAGATGTTCAAGCCTATTCATTTTTTTTTTTTCCCCTGGCACAGTATTCTAATTAACTCTCAACCATTTATTGAGTAATGTTTTTAAGGTCACTAGCTTGGCTGGGTATTTGGTAATAAAAATTACACCCCATGTCTGCAATAGGACCACTAATTTAAAATAGCCATTTGATTCAAACTGACCTGTTTGCCAGCATAACTAATGAAGTGTCACTTCAATATTTAAAGTACTGTTCTTTCAAGGTAATTGCTATTTACTGGTAATTCTTCTTCATTTGATGGTTTATTAGGTACCTATAGGAATTTAAATTGGGCAACTGAAAAACTGTAATTGTCTAACTAGTGTAATTCTTTGCTATAAATAAGCCTGGACACCTGCTTAAGGAAGGTTTTTCTGGTTTTAAGGAAGTTTTTTATTTCTGTTTTTTATACCATAAAAGAATGGGGAAGGTTGATTTGGAAAAGAGATTTTACCTATTAATAAGATATTAGGAAAGAGCCAGCAGAAGGTGCTGACATCCAAAGGAATGCAGGGACTTGTTTTGGCTAATTCTGCACCCACCCACGTGGGCGTCAACATTCCACTCAAACGTAGCAGGACTTTGCCTCTCCTTGTGGCAGGGGGGATAGATCTGGGGAAGGAGACAGAGGGAAAACAGACAGGAAAGAATTGATTTTAAAAGTAATTCCAGAAAAAGCATTAAACCAGTGTTCTCTTAGGAAAAAAAAAGTATTTGGAAAAAAAAAAAAAGTAGCTGGTAAAATAAATACATCATTTGCTTTTCTGTTCTAGCTTGTTATTGAATATCTTCTTTTGTTCTCAAGGCATCACAAGGCTTTGTTTTGTCCACAGAATATAGCTATACAAATTAACCTTCTGGTTAAAAAGATGGGGAGTTTTGTCCTCCAAAATCTGATAAATGCATTAGAAAGGAGACAGGAAACAGCTCTTTCTGCTAAACTCCTGCTCACTTCTGTTGATACTTGCCTCTTAACAAAAGCGCTTTCTGAGTGGACATTGCAGGTTACCATGTTATTAACCTTTTCTTTCTTGCTGCTTGAAACTGGCTCTTTTTTGTTAAAGCTCAAGTCCCCAGCTCAGTGCTCTTTAATAACTTTTAGGATTGTTTCTGTGACACATGTGTTTTCTTTTTAGCCTTTACCAGTAATAGCTGTTGAACAATGTTTAGATTACATGACCCTAAAAGCAAGAGTTCTTCTATCTGCCTTCATGTTTTCTTGGTATAATAAGAGTTCTTCAATTATTAGTGAATTTATCATTTTCATATCTCTAGATTGGGGGCTAAGAGCCAAAGCCGCCAATGTTTCATTAGCTTACACAGATTTTTTTCATAAAGTGGGTATCTCCATTTCCCAAGATTAGGAGATGATTTGGTTTTTCTATATTAATTTCAAAAGAAAAAATCATATCGGAAGCAGACTCTGCCATGGAAATGTCATACCTGATACCTTACATTTAGCCAATATAAAGTCAACCAAAATGGAAGCCCTTAGAATGGGAATGTTGAGTAACCCTATCTTTTAGTAGGTTTACCAGTACTTTTTTCTGCTAGAATTTAAAGTTAAGAAAGCTAGCAATAGTGTTTTCTCCTCCCCAATCCAGCACATTAGGTTTGATTTGTGGCTTGTCCACACTTGGGCAATGGGGATCATTGAAATGTCTGTCTGCGCCTGAATTCCAGTCCAGTGGTGTATCCAGTGGGTGGTGTGAAGATGCTATGTCATTTGCTCCTAGGTGCATCACCCTGTGGAGATTTGCCAGATGACTTCATCATCCCACTCAATCTTGCTACTATATTCTACACTTTAGCAGCATGGAGACAGCACAATATCCTGGCGATCTGTGTGTGCATTAATGAAGTGTCTGCCCGCAGTTCTTAACGTAGGGTTAGTAACAATGATTGCCAGCATAATGCACTATTTAAATGGCCTCTGTGGTCTAATGTAGCTATATACCTGCATAAACCACAAATTATTTTGTCATGGTTGCTATACTTTGTGCAAGCATTTAATGAAAAGCACTGTTGCAATACACCAAATACTCACTTATATTTTTTGTGACTGAAGAACTTAGTTTTTCGTAGCTGTGTTACTGTTTTGGTCCACAAGCTTCATGAGTTCTTGTTGACACAATTTGATCTATGGCAGATCCAAGAAAAGCCCAGAGACAGTACCTTTTGTGGTCAGGCCCAGGAGAGGACTGTGAACCAGAATTCAGATTTGCTGCTGAGGTCTGTTATTATTTCAGATCCAGTACTTGAAAACTGATTCAAAAGTGGATGCTCTTACTGAAAAGTGCTGTTCTCAAAAGCACAGATGAAACTCCCCTAGAAAGAGTGGTAGTCACTGCCTCTGGGCGTGTGCATACGTGAACAAGTATGTGTGCTTGTGTACATGTTCATGCATGCATGTGAACACACATTGCTTTTGTGTGATGGGTCTTGTGTTGATTCACAGCAAAAGCTGCGTCCTTTTAAGTTTTCCAAATGTAGAAGCTTTTCTGTATGCTAATTGAAAACTCAGTGTGAAGAATTGAAAAAGAGTTTCTTTGCATTATTAAACTGTTTTGCCCCCTCTTCCCCATCCTTCTACTTCAGGGAAACTTCCTTTCAGAGTAAGAGGGAAACAGGGATGTAAAGTGAACTGCTGTGAAAGAAGCCCATGGTATCGAAAACTGTTGCGGTATTTGTTTTTTCTCCTGCCATGGCATGAGCTCACAATTACCATTCTGAGCTCTTTTGAGGCTCTCTTTCTTCATTGACTTATCTTCTTTTATGTGCAGAGTCAATAGGAAACCTTGTGAAGGCTTAAATAAATACATACATTTAAACTGAAACCAAGCTGGCTTCCAACAGTCAGGGTTCCCATTATCTCATCTTGTTTCAGTCAAAACGCTGGTATGAAGCAATCCAATGGTATCAGAGTAAACATCGTTGCATACAAATTTATAAATACCCTGCCTTGCCCACAACAGTTCTGTGCTTGAATAAGGAGCTTCCCTGCCTTGAATGGATGCTGTGTCTCAGAGCACTGAGTAGGTGCCATTGCTCTCACGTAGGTGGTTTTATCAGCTGTGTAAGCTACGGGGGGAAGGTGCTGAGGAATATCACTTCTGTCCATCCTTGAGTGACGATATGTCTGTGTTCAGAGAAAGAAAAGTTGAAGGATATTCACTTGGGTGACAAATCCTAGCATGGGGAGCTACTGGAAGATGGTTCACAGGAGCACATTCATCTCATGATGAACAGTGCAAGTGGCGGAGTTTCTCTCTCAGGAGGGAGGGAGTCCATGAAGGAAGTTTGTGTTTACCCTTCCTTTTTCTCTTATGGGCACTTGGGGTTTTGTACCATTTCTTAATGGCTTCCCTTTGTGTAATCTCGTGTCAGAGATTTGTGCAATCTTCTCTCACAACATGGAAGACTGGCACAGCTACATTCCTGCAACATTTAGCTTCTGCTAAGTGGAAAGCTGAGATGTGGAAGGCTTAGTCAACAGGAGGCTGCATAAAGGATCTGCAGAGCATGGATGCTGGTGTCAATGGATTTCTTGGCAGTAGCTTCTAAGGAAAGTCTGTGCTCTGGGACTCATCCACCGGAGTCCCAACACATGCTGGAAGAAGAGAGGATATGCCCAGTGCTTGCCGTATGTTTGGTGTTGGAAATTCTCCTCTGAAGCAGATGTTGCCTTCTGCTTTCTAACTTCTGTCAGGTCCTGAGCTTCTCTACTCTATGGCAAAGGGAATGAAAGGTTATATATATATATATATATATATATATATAGGTAAGCCCTTGCTTAATTGCACTTTTCTTTCACCTAAGCACCTGAGCCCTTTTTCACAGGATTTCCATGCTTTGATTTCTCACCATTCCTCACACTTAAAGGAGTCATCTGTGTGTTTCAGATGCTCAGCCAGCCTTTGGCTCTTGCCACCTCCCGCTAATCCTGCTCAGAAAACAGTGATTTTAAATGTCAGCTCCAGTTCCCCCTACTCAATATCAAATTAACTCAGCTTAAAAGATTTTGAGTTTTTTTGGCTTGTACACATGGCACCATCTCCCAAACCTGTGACACAGGCAAGTTTTCACGGCAGTGTTTGCTCACAGCAGGAGCATGTGAAAGGAGCGTGTTTTGAGAATGACTAAACATCAAAGTGGTTGTATATGAGCTGTCCTGAGAAGTGTAATGCTTATCCTGGAAGATGGAAGAAGTGTTTATGTTATGCTAATGGTCAGAGGTCTCAGTTCACATTTAGTTTCCTCTCTACCACACTTAATAGAAATATAGATGAGAAACCTGTCTTGTGCAGATACAGATTTGTTGATCTCTCTCTGCTTAATTACAGTATAAAGAGAAGTCAGGAGTATCTGTGATTGTGGTTCCTGCCTAGTTGTGCTCTATCATCTCTTACAGAACTGCATTTTTGCAGCTCTAGAGAGAAAAGGGGTTTTTTTTCCTTCCTTTACCCCTATGGGCTTGCCTAGGAAGATACCCATCTTTAACATGAAGCTTTGAAGCATTATTATGGTAATGTCAGGTAACTGCTCTTCAACGTAGATTGACAGCTAGCTATTAAATAAGGGTAGGGAAGAATGTGGCATCTGTGTAGTGAATGATGCATGTGGTTATTTTAAAATGTTTTTTTAAAAGCAGAGACATAGCAATTGCAGGTTTTCTTTGCCTTTTTGATTTAACAGCATTTCAGAGTCTTTTGCCAAACCACAAGTAAAAGCAACACTCAGATCAAACTGAAGTCTCAAAGTATTTTCCCCACCCTGATTCAAGAATAAAGGATTTAATTTCTAATCAATTGCAAAATGGGCTACTGGAAGGCAGTATCTTTTCCATGTGCCCATTCGAGCCTCTGAAACAAGCAAAAATGTATTAGTTTCTAAAGTCACTCAATTTCAGTTCTCATTAGGGTTTAAATTCACTGGTACTTGACAACTGTAATGGATTCATTTTCAATAACTAGTTGAGCTCTGAATTGCTACTAGTTGGCACCAGCAAGGATACCATGATGAGCTCACAGAGCTCAGTACATGTGCTCTTTTTCACAGTTGAAATGACATGTCCTGCCAACCCAAAGAAAAAAATAACATTTTCCTCCATGCCATGGGTTTTGGGCCTAGCATCTTTTTTCCATCCCTGGTTAATATACTTTAATATACTTACTTTTTCTTTCTTATTACTTCTTACTTATTTTCTTGATTTTTTTTTTCATGTAGCAGAGTGTGACAAAGAACAGGACTGGATCATGGAAATAGTGCCCACCTGCACACAGAATATTAAAAATGAATTGTTAGTGACATGCTTCTCTCCTTTGATTCCAGAAGACTCCTGTGAAGAGCCAGTTACTGCTCACATATTACTTGCATAGCCTTGTGTAAGTCTTCTAAGCAGAGGAATGTAAATTCTGTACTCATTATTTGGCTAAGAAAATTGCGAACTCCTGAACCTTTTTCCCTTACAATTTTAACAGATCTTGACCTAAATACAAAAGTTGAAACCTGCCTTAACTTTTTCATCTCTATAGCTGACGTCAAGAAAGGGAGGGCAAAAATATCAGACTGACTGCTTGCTCTTGCAGCTTGTCCAGCCTGACAGGCTGGTGGGAATGCCCGTCGGTCTCCCACCCAGCTTGCTGGTTCCTTGGGGCAAATATGAAGTGGGTCTAACGTGGTGTAACTTGCATTCCAACTAGGGAGCAATTGCTTACTAAAGTACTCCTGAAGTTGTTTGTTGAGTTTTCCTTGTTTGCAGCAACTTTAACAAAGCTTGCAAAGTCTCCTTTCAACTCTGTAAGTCATACCATTTCAGGTTCCACTGCACGACTAAGTAGGTATGAAAGCAACTTCAAGGGAGTCTCCCATGATTTTTAGAGTGGGGTTTGTTAGAGCATGGGAGTATAATGAAATGTCACTGCATATGTTCACTGCCGAGTCTGGTTCAAGAGAATAACTCCTGAGAAATCTCAGGCCCATTGCAGACAAGGCTTCTTTGCACAGATTTCTTTGATTTTTTTTTTTTTTTT
>VXAX01001524.1:253582-463205 GCA_013399835.1 Leptocoma aspasia | reverse complement strand
ATTTTTTTTTTTTTTTTTTTTGGCATTGCCCATGGATGCAGCACATTCAAACACTTACAGATCCAAAGACAAGGAGTGTGTTGAGAGGTTTTAAAAAAATAAAAGATCAGAGAATTGGCTTTAGGGTTTTTTTTTCCCTCAGGAAGAAAAGATAAATATGACCATGATTAAAAAGTCATTATGAAGAAGACAGTGATCAATCTTTAGCTGTGTTTACTGAGAAGAGGAGAGATTGACTTTGTTAGCAACAGATTTAATTGACATTGACTGTTAGGAGAAGTAGTCATCTACTGAGAGATGTATAAGCATTGCAACAGGCTACTTGCACAAGCAGTTGGCGATCTCCCTCATGAGAGAATTTAAGGAGCAAGTTAGATAAACCTTTGCTTGGAATGGTCTAGGAGTACTTGTTTCTTTTTGTGAAACTTCCTCAGTTTTGTTTTGGTCTGGTATTCCTGTGGGCTTCAACTTTAACTCTGTAACTTCTGAAAAGGAATCATCAACATATGCCAAGAGAAAATTGCCCGAATAAATACCATTAACACAACAGGGCATTTAAAAGACCTCCCATGAATCCTCATCCTTGTATGGTAAAAAGCATATCAATGTATACCCACAATGCTTAGAATGCCTTTAAAGTTTATTGGAAAATAAAGCAACGATGGTATCTAATCTCTTAACCCTAACAGGGAATCTGTTCTTCTGCCTCAGATTGCAGGCATACCATGAAGCACTGAGATTGGCATGAGCAGCGCACATTTTTATTTGAGGGGAACATAAATCCTAAGTATCTTGTTTGTGTATAATTATTCTTGCCCTGAGGTTGCAGCATCTTGTGCACACAGCTGCATTGTGAACATTTTTCCAAGTTTATTTAGCACTGAGTGCAAGTACTTTACATGTCAGAGCTGGGAACGCTCCTGTTTCAGCTGACTCCACTCCTTTGGGGTGTTGTAGAGCGCTTAGGTGACTAAGCGAGAGGCGGTTGCACAAGCCTGGAGAGACAGGGAGCTTATTTAATCACATTAGAGAAAGAGAGAGTAGGCGCCTGGGAGCAGACAGAGCTAATCTGCTCTGGAGGAGCAGCGAGAGTGAGCAAGCATGTCTTACGGAAAGGCTCGGGAGGACTGGCAAAGTCTGTGCACCTTCAACAGAGGATTTCTACATACTTTCTCAATTCTCATATGTCCATAGCTGAGAGCCTAGCTAAGGGCCTCAACTCTTCTCAACACAGCAGCTAATGAGCTAAAACTGTGTTCTAACATTCCAACAGGACACGTTATTCCTTGTTTTCTTTTGCTACGCACCCACCTCAATTTTAGAGATCAGCAAATGTATTGGTGGCAGTGACCTGTCATTTGATCAACCAAGTATCTTGGTGGTTTCCTGTCCTCTTTTATTGTTTTCTTCTAGTTAAATGGTGCAGAGGGCAAAGTGAACCTGCTGTGTGCCAGGGATGCCACCTGGAAACAGAGATCTCAGCAGTAGCACAGGGATATTTGAGGCTCTCTAGCCTCAGTTTTACTGAGGATACAATGGGCAGACTGAGGGGCTAGGATGTTACTTTACAGAATCTACCTGTACTGTCTGTGCTTTGGGGAAACAGACACAAGGTAAAGACTACACAAAGTAGTCACTGTGCTTTTGGCTAAATGCCTGAAGCAGAGCACATCTGAAATGCCTACACGTGTATTGTAGAACCATCTAGGCAGTCATGTGTTATGGCCCTTTCAGCATCCACTTTTTTTTTTATATTTCCAGGAGTAATATTTTTGTAGTAAGTGATGAATTAATTTCATTCTTCATTCAGCCCTTTTATAATTTGTTGTTAATGGAAGTACATAATATGGCCATTGCAGGAGTACCTATAGACGAGGTCAATATGTAGGCAAAGATGGCCAGTACAGAACACAGGAAGGTGAGGACAAGGAAGGAATTCCAATTGTATGTATGCATGCATCCTTAGCAACCCTTCTGGTTATGGTTTGTATTCCTCTTTGTTTTAAGTCAGATGTGGGACATAACCTATAAATGAACTCCATCTTTCACTCTCTTTTCAGTGTAGAGCTTTGAGGGAATCTCTTTTTTTATCATGTGTATGTGTGTAGCAAGTGTCACTTCTTGACCTCCAACCTGAAGGCAGTCCAGGAATAGTGTAATTAATTTAGAATTGTTTGAGAAAAAATTTGATCATCATTTCATTTTATGAGGTCACTGATCTGTTGGATAATGTCCATTGTCCATGTTATCCTTGTGGCATGCCACAAGGCCAGCCAAATGAGCAAGATCCCATATTCCAATATAGCTTTGGAAGTAGAAGGAGTGGTTAGGCCTGTGTTAGAAACAATGTTGTTAGAGGAGGTATGAAACCGACTCACATGGGGAATTCAAAGAGCTGAAATTCAGAATCTGACTTGTGGCTCATTTTGAACAGCAGCAGTTCCTTGTAAAAAAGAAATATGGATGGCTACAGCAGCAACAGGCCTGTAACATGCAGCTCTTTAAAAGTCCCAACACAGTTTTCTGCAGATGACATTATTGGAAAATCCATTCCTGTTGCTTTTCTTCACGGTGTCAGAAGAACCAAGGAGGTACGTGTACAAAGCAATTGTCATAAACATTCAAACTTGATGAATCTCCATGTCAGGTTTTATTGCAGCCTTGCAATTTGGGCTAGGTTCTCTGAACTCTGCTAACCTTGGCAGATCTACAGGGAAAGTGTGCAAAATCCTTGAGTTCAAAGCAGGCAAAATATATGACACCTTTTGAAAGTTTGGCTTTGAGTGTTGAGTTTATTTGAACTTACATTAACTAAAGCCAATAAAAAACGGCTTGCATGAGCTCCCGCAAGGTGAAATTCCAGCAGAGAGAATGAAAGTAGACAACCTGTTTGCCAAACACAGTTATTTTTATTTGTGTTAAAGGAAGAAAGTTGATACTTTTATATTTGATTTAAAGTAGGAATAAGGAAGATTGTATCTTAAGGATATTATGTAAAAGATATTATCCCTCTGGGAAGATATCCCAATCAACCTGGACTGTATCTGTTGGGTCATAACACAAAAGAGTTCTCTTTCCAGGCAGTTTGTTTTTCATTTTACTAATAATCTGGGAATACTGAGGAAGACAATAAAGCACCAAGGCAGAGATCAAAATATGAATAGCTAGTACCTATATTTTTGTGAAAAATAAGTAGATTAAATAGGAATAAAATCTGGCCAAAATTCATTGCAGTTTGCTGTGGCAGAATCAATCTGCAGACAACATCACACTTAAATGAGGGGCTAAGGATTTATTAGATAAGAAATGAGCTTGAATAGCCAAGAGCCAGGGGTAGGAAGAGATTCTGTGGGTGCAGAATAAAAGTTTGGATATCGGGAGGGAGGTGGAGAAGGATTCCTTTTTAAAAATTATTTTTAGTAAAAACTGTCAAGGAAGGATAGATGAGGATAACTACTGAGGTGCAACAGAGATGGCAAAAAAACTGTGGAGATAGCTAAGATGGTTGCTGGTTGAGGAGGTGTTTCACTTAAATTTTTGGATATGATGGATCACGCAGCGTGTGTGTGCTGTAAGAGTAAATCACTGGACTGCAGTTTCACCTGGAAATGGTGGGAGGAGTTCAAGTGAGTGTTTAAGGACATGACAAAGGAGGTTGGGCAGGGGGCTGTGTGTTTGTGTATCTGGAAGCAGTTACTGAAGAAAAAGGGGAGGAATAGCTGGAGTGCAGGTACTGGAGCATACCTGACTTGTGAAAGACAGGAGTAAACAATCTGATTTTACTGTAAGCCTTTAATGAGGTAAATAAGAGATAATGAGTTAAATAACCAACCTAATAGAGCCAAAGATATTCTGGGGAAGTCTGATTGCTGAGGAAGTGTGGTATATCTGCCAATGACGTCAAGAACTGGATTTGGTAGATACCGATCTTGCTTGTTAGAGGTCTGTCATTATGGGAAGCTTTGACTTCCTGGATTATAGATGGGAACAAATAGCTAAATTCAGACATTTCTGAATGCAATAACCAGCAGAGTTCCTTACCAGTCACTGAAACAGCAAGAAGCAATACTTTTTTAGATCTGACACTAAGTTGTAGAATGAAGTAGAAAATAATCTTGCTTTGAAGGATTTCAATTTCAATTAAAATGAAGGGTAGGCAAGTACAGATCTATAGTTTAACTTTTCAGCTCCAGATGGATGGCATATCTTGTGAAGTGAAAAACACAGAAGAAAAGTTATCAGATATGACTGAATAAGGAGTAGAAAATAGAACAGGTCAGCAAAGAAAGCCACATGTAAGAGGTCAGGAAATACACAGGTAAAATGAGGATTGTCATGAGGCAAGCTGAGTTTGACTCTGCAAAAGAAATTAAAACAAATAGCAAAAGGTCCTTTGGCCACATAAATAAAAGGGGTAAAAAAAGTAGTTTGTCATGGCCCAACAATTTATCAGATACTGTGTTTCTGTTTGAGTCAGGATGCTGATTCTGAATGTTTAGGCATAGGAGGTTTTTAGTGGCTGTGAAAACCTGGAAGTAGGAATGGATTCTGCCAAAGCACGAGAAACAGCTTGAGTCAAATATTGGAGAATGGCTGGATCATCTTGGTATCTGGAAGGAACTGACCCATATAATTGCAGGCTCAAGAACACTCTTTTCCATAAGACTTAACAGAGGGAAAAAGACCCTATTCAGCTGCAGAATGTGAGTCTGTCTTTGACAAACAGGCAAGGATGGCCCTGTTGGAGTGCCTTCTTTTCAAAGCAACTTCTTTTCAAAGTAAGAATAGGACATAAGGTAGCAGAAAAAGGAAAGAAAATTCAAGAGGCCAGATCAAGTATGATCTGGGTAAACCTAGTCACTGATAAAAGCACTGCTGTTTCTAGTTGTGGAAATGCAGTCCTCCTTGCTTAGTTCCTAGTGTGGTGTAGTACGTGAAACTGAGAGACATGCTGAGTAACACCAGTAAAATTGTGACTAATAGGTAAGCTAAAGAGCAGATTTCAGTGAAAAGAGACCTTTCTGACTGGAGGGAAGTTGTTATTGAAAGCTCTTCCTAATGATTGATTTTGGGATCAGTCTTCTGTGCTAATTTTACTAGAGATTGTTGCCTAGAAAATGGAAGTGTGCTAGTGAAACTAGCATCAACGGAGTTGGGAGGTAATGGTAGAAAGACTAAATAACTGGAGAACAAAAGGCATAAAGTAAAAGACACAGAGAGAAATAGGTTTGAGATTAGTTATGTTAAGTAAATGCAAGGCCCTTGCTAAAAGAATTTTGTCTGTAACCGTTCACCAGTCTGGAGTAGCTGAAGAGGAAGAAAACGCTGCTACAACTGGATGTCTCCAGTGCTCTGTGTGTGTCGGTGAAACAGCCATCCAGGTCCTGGAGTATGGCAAGCAGGTTATGTTCAATTTGAACAGGTATAAATGTTGCTATGCTATTTTATACTGTGTTATCTAGTCTGAATCCTAGGGTGGGATACAAGCGGAGGGATTTCTTTAATGACAGGCATTTCTGATTTGTGTTCAAATATGAATGCAGCCTTTTGCATGCATTACTCACCCCTTTCCTTCTCCTTTGTTGCTGATCCTGGGATTTAGAAGAGCACAGACCTGTCCAATGTTTCTTAATCCAAAATTTGGTATAGACTGTCATTGGCAGACTGTATTTTTAAGAAGCCTGCTTTGAAATGTCAGATCTTATCCTAATTGAAGGATCAATCCCCTGTTATGGGATTTGTCAGACCAATTTACTCAGGATGTCTTGGCATGAGAAGATGTACCATTGTTGGTGAGGAGTTCCTTGGGCTCCAGCTAGAGGTAGATAAAGTTAAGTCAGCTTTAGGACTGTAGCCGTTCCTCTTCTCTGCTGTCCTCTCTCTTTCATAGGACATCTTTTCTTTTCCTTTCCAGTTGTAGCTGTCAAGATAATATGAGAGACTGATAATATCTAGAGTTTATCTTTTCAGTTTTTCATCACTTTTGAGATACTGAAATAGAAATTCTTTCTACCTCTATCTCTCTAACTGCTGGCAGCATAGTCCCTCTTCATGGGCTAAAACAGTGCTTTATACGAGGAGATTTACAAGATCAGTTGCAAAATCAGATTCTGCCACATGCTGGGAAGTAGCTTCCATTTGCACCCCTCTTCCCTTGGATGTGGGTGATGTGCAGCATGGTAAATCTGGTCAAGGCTCTGCAAAGGTCTACCTCACTGCTGGATTTCATTTTTCATTTAGATGAGTGATTGATTATGCTCACCACAAACATTCTGTGTTTGAGCAAGAGTGGTTTCTTCAACAGGAAGATGAAAGGGATCAAGCCTGGCTTGTGGTGCTGTATAACTTACTGCCATAAAAGGCCTGTGATGGAAGGGGAGAATTCTGAGTTTATTTCTGATCTTCTTGTGCTTTGGGAGAGGATGGACATTTTCTGCTTTGAGAGATGGCTGAGTTGTGTCTGTCACTTCCTCGGTGTTCAGTAGCAGGCCTGTTTGTTTCCAGTCTGATCAGCTGCCATTCATTGCATGCTGAGCAGGTACAGCTGAGAGGAATGCAGAGGATTTCAGTTGTTTGAGAAGAGGTGGGTGGGGGCCTTCAGAGTCCGTGAATTCATTAAAATTCCATGTTGAGTTGCAATGTAAATGCGTGGGCCTTAATATGCAGGGCTCCAACAGGTAAATACTCGAATCTTGGATACAAGACATAGCAAGTTTTTACCTGCCCTTCATCCAAAAAGCTCACCAAGTACTCTATACCCACCCAAAAGCAGTGCTCACCGCTACCCGAATATAATGCAAACTGATAGACCCAAGCACAGATTAGGGGCAGCAATTCACCTCTGGATGGATATCTGCCACAAGAGTGTGCATTGTTTACACTCAAGAAAGCTCAGAAGAAGTCAGACACTCTTTACATTGCTGTTCTCTTTGAACACATGTTATGTTGCTGACACCATCTATTTGTGCTGTGCATTGTATAAACTACTCTCAGTACCTCAAGCTGCTCTCTTAAACTTGAAAGTCACAAAGCCTCCACTGGGCAAGTTATCTCATGGATCAGAAGCACAGAGAACAGGGCCAAAAGCTGCCTGCAGGCGCCCTGCCTTTGCACACTCCACTTGAACCCTGTGAGGTAATTTGGCCCTTTTTTGGACCAGTCTGCTCCATGTGCCACAATCCTCTCATACCAGAGCTGGTAGCTTTGCTCAGAGCAATTTCACCAAAGACTTGACTCTGCAGCCACCGAGCCCGGGGCAGTGCTTCTTGCAGCAGGCGTGGGATGAGGGAGCCACGGTGCTCTCTGCCCCATCATCCAGATGCAGCACAGTATCTTGGAAATGAACTTGCTCTTCTCCCCTGAAAAGATGTGAATGTGCAAAGGTGGCTCCTGAACCCCCACAGAAAAGGGACTGGGTGCCCTCAGGAGCTGTGGTGCTCATCTGCCACTGCAGCTCTCTGCAGCTTGGGGGGTATCTGGAGGGCTTGTTCTTCAGTCAGCGTGCCTCTTTTCCAGTTACTTGCTCCTTTCAGTGGACAAATCAACTAGGGAATGTGAAAGAACACAGCTTTAGACCTCTTTCATTTATTTCTCTTTTTAAAAATAAAATGTTAAAAGAGAGCTGTGGTCGCAGGAAAAAAAATTCTCTGCTGTAACAAGGGAATGAAAACATCTGCATGAAGAGAAAACACTGAAAGTAGAGAACTGTGTTATTCTTGGGAGAGAATGTCGGGATTAAGGTTTAAAAAAACTTTTTTCTTTTTAAGGCATCCAGTTTTTACAGGTCTCAGTTACTTCAGGGATCAGATACTTAAAAGATATTTTCTTGTTCTGACTCTCTTGCAGGACCTGAGTATTTTGAAAGATTTCCTGCACATACATGCCAGTTATTTGATCTGATCATTGTTTTAATAAAACTATTATTTAACTAACCACGAGTTAATTTCTTTGGCCCTTTGGGAGCCAGCCACAAATAGTAGCAAGTTATTGTGTAACCTGGCTAAAACTGAGCTCCTTGTCTTCCCTGCCAACTCCCACCATTGACAAAACCACTTACAAATGGATTATTTTTTTCTTAATGGAGTTAGACTATTATGAAAAAAAATTCTTTTGAGATCCTTAAAAGTTGTCTGCATGTAACCTTTTTCTAATCCCTTTTACTCTGATTTTTTTCTGCCTAAGGATGTAAGTAGATGCTCTCTACGGACAGAAGGGATTGTCTAACATCTGCTGTGTGGAACAATTGTCACAGAGAAACACTAATCATAACTAGAGTGTGCTTGGCCTATACTTCAGTGAGAGGATACTAGAGAGCTCGCTGAATTTTTTTCCTTCTGGTAACCTCCAAATTGGTATAACTTACAAGGAATTTTCCAAGAGGGGGGAAAAATTACTCAAAATGAAAGGGTGTTTATTTAAACTATTCTGGAAAATTTCAAAATTTTTGGTTCAGGAGTGGGTAATTTTATTTTCACTGTGACATGAAGTGTTCCAAAACTTCCTTCTCTGCTACTAATGAAACTTTGAAACAAAAAAAGATGACTGTGCAGATAAGCCAGTGAGCGAAGAGCAGTGTTTACTGGGAATGATTGTGTGAGACTATCAAGTTCCACAGTGGTGTGTTAGTAAAATATGCCTGACGTACAAAAGAGGCTGTATTTGTAGCAAACACGTTTCCCTGCACACAAACATTAGCTCCAGTGTTTACTGCTCACTGAGTCAGAACAATTGTAGGCTACAGCTTGATTTCTTTGGGGCATCATAGCTGTTGCTGCAGTGACCTATTCTGGCTTAGATACTTAGTCTAAATTCAAAATAAACAAAGCGTTTCCAAAAAGATGAGACAGCTGTCGTGTGGTCTGCAAGTGTGTAGTGTAACACAGGAAACTGTGGCTTGATTCTAAGGAGGATGAGACAAGATGTGTAGAGTCACCAAGACCCCTTGTGAAACAGCCTTGGACTTGAGTATGAGCAAGTGGAAATGGATGCACCTGGGAAAGAGAAATGCTGTGCCAAGACTATGAAAGGGGGCTTGGGGTGGGAGAAAGAGCCTTGAGGACAGGGATTTCAGATCAGCAGGCAGCTGACTTCAGAGGCCTTCCTAGGCTGGCCAAAAGGATTAAGGCGACCTTTGAATATAAAAGAACAGGTAGGAGCAGTAAAAAGAGGCCTAAGTCTTGATTTTACCTGGATGAAGAGTGCTTTACTGGTGCAGACCACACGGAACAGGATGTCTTCTGCTGCAACTCACATCCCAAAGAAAGTTGAAAAACAGGATGGGGCAGAGAAGACCAAGAAAGGACTTGATGGGATGGGGAAGTGAGAAATACTTGGCAAAGATTTTTTTCGTATTTCTCTCTGGTTGAGGTCAAAATTTTTTAGAACAGTGCTGAACACTTCATCTCCAGAGATGGCCAAATGAAAACCAGGAGATCAGCTCTTTCCCAGAGATATTTTGTAGTTGAACACAACATTTAAGCTTAGTCCAGTAACAACAGAGAAAAAGCCCTCAATCTTTTCTACAAAATGCCATTTGCAATAAACATTTTTGTCCCAAAAACATATCAGTTCTGTAGATGGAGCTAGTAAATTCATTTAGGTTAGCATTTTCAGGATGCATCTTTTGCAAAAGTAACCTGGAAGTATTTTCAAATAACTGCATAATAAGATGTTTACTGGCCTTGTAGCTGTCTCAGCCAGACACTGGAGAAAAGAGTTTTCTGTTAACTATTGCTCAAAGCTAGGCAGACCTGCCTGGTTCTGTGCTGTAGATAAAGCTGATTAAGGAAAGAGCAATGCTATACCACTTGTCCCAGTACTACTGGGCTTTAAGTAAACCACAAACATTTCCTAGAATGGCTCATGAGCAGACAAAGGAAACAAAAACAATATAAAGGTGATAAAACTCTGTTGACATGAATACTGTTTGGGTAAACCACCTTGGACATATTTACAAATAGAAGCCAGCACCTATTTAAATTTATCCCAGAAGAATGAAGCTGTTCACACAGGAAGCTTTGTAAGTATAGAAGGTCTAGTTCACCTACAGACTCTCCTGCCCTTGACAACAAACCTACGTTTTTTTCAAATTGGCTGTGGAAGTTCTGCCCCTGTGAAGGTTGTTGTTGAGCCTCAGTTGGGAGGGAGATTTTGTTTGTTGTCTACGGGCCAGTGCAGGTGCTGGAAGGATCTGTGCCACTGGACCTCCTCGATCAGTGTCCCTGAAAGCTTTGTTTGGATTGAGAGACAGAAGTAAGAGGTTTTTGACAGTCTTTCTGAGAAGAAAGGAGCCAATCTTGTTGTAACTATTTGAGCGTTTTCCAAGGGCTGCTTGGGGGCCCTGAAGCCTTTCCAGGTTTAGTACCACTTTTAGGTACTGTTTCTTTGTTACAGAAATATTGAGAACAAAGTAGGAATGCAGATATCCTTTCTGGGTCCTTCAGCTCTAAGGAGAAGGCCCAGGAAAGTGACAATGTCTGTACATTTTCTCTCTTAACAGGGTAGAGCCACCACTGGAGTTTCCCACTCTGATGGAGCAATGGTATTTTGCTTTGCAGCAGATTTCAATGCCCTGCTCTAATTTTCAAGCGAGGCTCCTTCCCCTGGGAGTGCATAGCTCCAGCTGACACCAAGGAACTCCCCACACTGGAAGCATGGTTCTATTTTAGCATTATTTCTCTTGCAGAGGTAGCATGATGGAGGGAGGTAGAAATTAGAGCCCTGTTTTCTCTAAGTGTATGTTGTTTCCTTGGGTGAAGGTCTGAAGTAGCTTCACTTCTGCTGGGGCATGAGTCTGCAACCCATATTCAGGTAAATGGGTTTGCCCTTTTTCAGAGGATGCTTTCCTCTGAAAAAGGGCAGGATAGTGAATACATAGACAGTGGTCCATACACATTGCTTTCTGCACTCATTGCTCTGATTTTGCTATTCTATTTCTGTTCAGATAAACAGCCATGAGTTCACCATCCTTTTAGGTATCATGAAAAATTAAAAACAACAAAAGCATTGTCTCCTTGATATACAGAAATTCCCATCCTAATTATTCCTCAGGGACAGGAATGACTGATGGGTGAAATTTAAGATTAAGAGGGCAAGCACATTTTAGGCAATGAAGAAATTAATTTGTGTAGTTCAAGAGAGCTGGGTTGTTTTCTTCTTTTTGGTCCTCCTTACCTCTGCTCATAAGTTCATTATTTTTCATGTTCTGAAGGGATACAAAATCAACCCCTGGGGGGAGATACCTCTTTTGAAAGAAAGCTAGGAATTGAAGTGAATGCAGAATTTGCAAATGCACCTGCCAAAAAGAATGAGCTGTACTGATGCCCCGGAACAGGTTTGGCAATGGGAGATATTCAGAGGCCTTTAGGAACAGGTACAGAGAAATACCCAGTAAATTACCTCACCATGGGGTACTTAACTGACATGTGTGATTTCTAGTGGACTTCTGAAGGTCCATTCCTTTCTTGCTGATAGCAGAGTCACCCAGTGATCTTCTCAGTACCTGAAAATCTTGACCTAAGATAACAAGGTGGCCTTCTTCTTTTAATCTTTACATCTCCTGTCCTCATGGTAAAGCATTTTGTTCTTGCGGACTTTATTTCCTCATCTATACAATGGGGATATTTACAGCACTTCCCCAAACAGCCTGGTCTGGTGTCCTAGAATAGTGCCAATGTCGCAGTTGTGCAGGGATTAGGGTCCTGCTCGCAGGCTGGGACTGCTGCTGACCAAAGCAGGGTCAGGGAGGGAGGTCTGGGCTGCTGATCTCTCCTGTTGCTCTCCTCTTCACCTCCTCCAGAGAGGAGGTTTTTTGGGCTCACACCACCCATCTAGGACCCTCTGGGACAGGTGCCTGACTACAGCCCTGGCTTCATTGCCTCTGCTTATTACTCTCTCACTGAACTCATTTGGATTTGGCTCACAAATATGTTAATACAGTCCAGCTCTGGAGCAGGCCTGCTGAAATCACTGATTTGGAGAAATGCAGTTAAAATTTTTAACAGGTTGCCTTATCGTGCTGGCCAATATTTGCAGGACAAATATTTTAAAGTAATTTTTATCTGTGAATGTCTAGCCCCAAATAATTCGGATAAGACTATGGATTTTTCTTGCTGTCTCTCTAGTGTTGATGGCATATTCAGTTCAGAAGTTTCTTGTAAGAGATAGTGTACCCTATGCACAATACTAAACTTAGTGGAGAGACTGCATGATTTTTGGCCTAACATCAGCTTACAGTGAAAGCAATGCAGCCAGAGCTGTATAGCTGGTGATTTAAATCCCATGGCTTTGTTCATGTGCCCTGCTTGGCTAGAAAACTTTTGGAGGATTTATGCTAATAGTCTCTTTCTGTCATTTTCCCCTTTGATTTGATACATTCTGTAACTTACAAGAGACAGTAGGCAAAATATTTTTAGCATGACATATTTAGATGTGCCTAAACATAGTAAAACATATATTCTTTTGTTGAAAAATACATAAATATATGTGTTGTGTATGTTGAAGACATTTAAAATATATACACAATCCAAGATAGTAATTGTAATCAAAGACACACACACTTATTTCTCTGCCTGTATATGAGCATCTGTGCAAATTTACAGGTGAAGGTAAGAATATTAATATCAGCATGCATGTGAAGAGAAGATATGAGTGGTGTCATGCCAAAACGTGTTCCATATTTATTAATTTTTATTTTGTTCTATTTGGAAAATTGTAGCTACAATGCATATATTAGATAGCCTGTATATAATCCCAGTCTGCTGGTGTGGCACTGGATCTGGGTTTGTAGGTGAGTTTCTTGCTCAATTCTGCTAATTTAAAGAGACATGTCTAGGTAATTCTCCATAATGCCTCTTTGGATTTCAAACACTAAAGTACATAAGTACTGATATAATATGTGCATGTGTGTGTTCTCTGAGGTTTTGGTCTTGCATATGGCACGGGAAGAAGGTGGAATCTGCAGATATGGAAAGGATATGGGTCAGAATGCAGGAAGAAAGTGAGCTACCTGTCTCTCTTCTAACTTAAGCCAGGGTGCAGTGAGCGCAAGAGGCTGCATATGCAGATCAGGGTTACCAAGGGACATAGACACCTCTGTCTTGGGTTATTATTGGGTTATTTTCCTTATTAAACTGGCAGTGGAAGAAGTAAGTGATGTAAAATTCTCTAGATCAACTCAAAAGCATTGAAATATCATCCGTGCCCTAGAAAATTAAATTGGCTTTTGGTCAGACAATGCCCAGCAGTGTAATCCTGAGACACAAGAGGATTTGGATTGTAAAGTACTCAAATTAAAGGAGTGCTTATATTCTGGGAGTTTGATTCTTCCTACCACAAGTGGTGTTTGGTTCTGGGATTTTTGTTTGGACCTGCCTGTGACTCTTACAAAACCAAAACAAGCAAGCTGTCATTTTTGCAAAAGCCCAGATGTATTTTTACTTTTTCCAAAGACAGAAAAGTACCAGTGCTATGGTATTAAAAAACATAGCTACTAAAACGTGTTGCAATTCTTTCTGTTCCTTTTCCCCCTTTCTACATTTGTCTGCTTTTTTGTGCCGTTCAACTTGTTTGCTTGTAAAATCTTCCTTGGAGCCACATTTGTGCAGACAGACTAAAACATTTTTGACTCTGAATGAATCCCCTGAGGTAAAATTTACTCAGATAATATCTTGGTTACTACCTAACCTGTTTGGGTTATTTTTGAACACTATAAAGCGGTAGCACCAACAAAGGAAAACTACATGGTACATACCAGTAGCAGCTCACTTCAAGTAACTTAAGACCTCTGTTTTTGCACAAAGTACCTAGATCTTGTGGCTCTTTGTAGAGGTCAGAAATCAGAAAATGAAATGTTTCAGGTGATCCTCCAAACTCCCTATCCAACATTATTTTTCCTTTCTGCAAAAGCAAAAAAAACATTTCAATTTACCTGATCATAGACATAACTGTTAAAGAATGCCAAGTGTACATAACAGCACAGATGTGAATGAACTGGACAAGCAGTGCTGAGTAATCACTCTATAACCAGCTGTGATTAGGCACACATCCCAAAGCAAAAGCCAGGCTCTGAACAGGCCTGACTTTTCTGGTTCAGATCAAAACCTCATGGCTCTTTGTTTCTATAAAGCATTGAAGCAAGTCCCCGGTTCTTCAATTTGCAAACAAATTCAGATTTGGATTCCAAACCTGTAGCTTAGCTTCATCTCTAATAAAGCTGATGTTCCACAGATTCGGGTTTCCAGCCATGTCTCCAGATGCCTGCTGTAAGAGGGATGCTGTTCCAGAGGATGCTGCCAACCTGGCAGCTCTGCTCCTTCTGTTGTGTGTTGCACATGGGCTGAGAACAGCAGCTCTGCTGACCAGCTCTGCCAGCACTCCCTGCTGGGGGAAAAGGGGGCAAAGAGATAAGTGAGGATTTCTTTGCCTGATAGAGAAAATACTTTTTTTTTTTTCAATCTCTGCTGCTACAAATTTAGGAGAGAATATAAGTCAAAATGTATCTACTTAGGGAGTGTGAGAGGTCCTAAAATGGTGGGAAAGTTTTTAAACACAAAGCAGGTTAAAAGAAAAGCTATTGGGCATAAGAAAAGACCATGAGGAACAAGTCTGGACACATTAGTCAGAATGAATTGAATTATAGCTATGCAACTCTTAAAAAAATAAATCTCTATTAAGCTCTACAGACCTATTCCCTAAAAGGAATTTCTGTTTTGCAGGAGATTTTGGGTTGTGTTAGGAAGACTGTAAAGCATAGTCTTGTCAGTCTTTTCTGAGGTGCTGAGGCCTTTACCCATCTGGCAGATGAGGAGCTCAGGGCCTGGGGAGCTCAAATGACTGGATGATGTTCATCTGCTGGGGTGGGAGGGGAGAGTCTGCTTCTCCTGCAGAATGCTCTGAGGCCTCTGTACAGCAACTCTCCTCCTTGGGGTCAGCATGGACACCTTCTCAAACATCACATGTGTTCTGTTGTGTGAGGATGGTGGCAGCGAGGTTTCCAAGGAGAGCTGCTGTCTTGGCTCTGTGCTTGAACAGTTCTGGCAGGTTCAGGGGGAAAAGGCTTGCTCCTGCAGCAAGAGAGGTGAGTAACAACTGGCTGCATGAGTAGTTGCATCCAATGGCAGGAGCTGGCCTGGCCAGGTGTGAAGGCTTGTCAGCTGGGAAGAAGTTGTGTTTTCCCTTCTTGGCGAGTTTTTAAAAAATAGGGGATTGATCCTACTCTTGATTTGAGTAGTTTTTGTCTTCCATTGATTTAAAGGCTGGAGAGGCAGCACAATGTATGTAAGTATTTAGAGTCAACTCCAATTTCCTTTCTTTTTCATTGTATAAGAACTTTCTCAAATAAAATCATGGAACAATTTGCACAGTAAGAAGCTGTTTCTCCAGTAAGTTGCTGGTAAAGATAGGATAAACTGTATAGTTTTGAATATGAAAAGAAACCTCCAAGAATGAAGTCTGCTAAGAGAAATTCAGAGATAAATCTAGCCCAGAGCATTTTTTAAAGCTGCTTTATCTATCAAAGCCTGTAAGAAGTAATTCTTCCTGGATCAATGCTAGTTTTAAAGTCTTGGCTATGTCTGTTCCCTGTCAAATGTAAATAATTTTTTTCTTCTTATATACACGTTCTTTTGTAAAGGTTCTGTGTTTGTCTCCACTTCAATTAAGTTTCTTTTTATTTTTCTTCTTAGGAATCTAGACTGGAATGACCAGAACCTACTTTTAGGACTGGAATGCTCTTAGCATTATTTCAGGGATTCAGAGAACTGTCAGAGTTCAAACTGTTCCTACTTAATAATTTCTATGTGAATATAGGGTGCCCATCATAAAATATGGGAGTCAGCACTAGCCAACAAAGTAATGGCACCAATTTTTCAGCCAGACCCAAGCTCTCTGAAGTTGCACAGAGGTCTACAATGTGATCCAAAGCAGGAAAAAAAAAAAAGTATTTAAGTTGATAAAGTGGTTGGTGTAAACAGCAAACTATTGTAATTTGCTGAACAATTAAGCTCTAGTTCTGTAAAGCAAGTAAGTGTGGATGTGTTTTAAATGACCTCAGTAAGTGCTTACATGCCTTGCTTGTGTCTGTTACTCAGTCAAGACCTTCTGGTTGTTTTGTGTGTTGAAGCTGTGAATGCCCCATTCAGCAGACACCCTGACAATCTGTGTGTGTTCATGCCTTGCCTACTAATCAAAATGTTTTATTTAAAGCTGAATTAAATTGTATCAGTTTGGTTTATGCTTTCAGGAGCAGTCTGAGATACGTGCAGAGTGCATTACAGACATTGACGTACTCAGTATTTCTCTTTTCTTATAGTATTTCTATCTACCTAGATAAATTAAGGGTAAACTTCTCCTCCCTCTTAAGGAACTTGGGCAGTTCCTCAGATTACTGCACCTTGCTTTAGCTGGGTGTGCCTTTAGTTTTTAATTAACGCTGTTAAATAAACAAAACAACCAACAAACAATTCCCAGAGGGAAGTAAACCACAAGAACGATGTTGAAACACTCATAAGAGCTGAACCCCGAGTGGCCAATGTTATGGCCACGGCTCTGCCCTTGACTTGTCCTTTGGCTCTAAGTAAGAGGAGGTGTTTGTTCCTGAGCAAAGGGGGAAAAGTGGTGTAAGTTTCAGTGTAGGAAGCAGTAAGGCCCGCTCGTTGCTGGTTCAGGCACAGATCATGGCTACCCTCCCAAAATCTGCAGGTGGACATTGACCTCTTTTTCTCAGTTTCTCACCTGGCAAAAGGAAATACTGGTACAAAATTCGTGTGGGAAATACCTAGAAGCACCGATGCTCTTCATTTCTGTATTTTGGGATGAACAGAAAAGAGTCCTCCCCACCTTCTCCCCTTGCACCTCTGCAGTGTCAGGTTAGGAGGCAGCACAGTGAGTAGGTGCCGTGTTGAAAGCAGCCAAGGAGAGGTGGTGCCTCAGGCTCCCATTTCTCCATAGGTGGATCTGTGCCTGTCACCAGGCCCCCAGATCAAGAAGGAAGTTTCCTAGGCTGAACTTGTGGTGTCTTAAGCCCAGAGTGGGAATAAATTGTGTTGATAACCTGAGTTTTGGTTGTTTTTAGAAACACTGAAATAGTGCATCAGACCTGAGCGCTGCTGGGCCTTGGTGGTAAAATCCTGGAGTAAAGCGGTAGGCTAAAGTTTCCAACTTAATTGCATTTAATTAGTCTAACTTAAAAACTTAAACATGTTGCTAGGATGGATTTTCCTTTGTTTAGCTTCTTTTGGTGTGGCTTAACAAATTTTAACCATCTAAAACTGACTCTTGGTTGGAGGGACCATAGGTGGTAGAGCACATATCCTTTGGTGGAATAATGAAGTGTTTACATTATGCAGTCCTATTGTGAGATCAATCAGGCTGCAAGGCTGGATATATAAACAGAATCTGCAGGTGGTCCCTGCGTCTCCTTGCCCAGAAGACATGCTTTAATCCTCAGGAAGTAGGCAGAGTAGAGGTTCCAGGAGCCAGCCAGCCCAAGCAAAATAAAAGAACAAAACCAGCCTGAACAATGCAGCGCATGTCAAGCTCATAGCGCAATCACTGCAAACAGCAGCTGACGGGAAACTTCACGACAGTTCACCCATCAGCTAAAATTGCCAGACCTGGGATCCTGGGATTAATGACCATCCTACTCAGGCACTGGAAGCATGAAATGTCAGGCAGAAAGAGTGGGTAAAGCATCTCATGTGACCCCCAATTGATTTGCTCCCTTTCCAGCTATTTGTTACTGGGCAAGCTCTTTTGTGGAAAATCTCTTGCTCTGTGCTCTTGCATTTGCTCAGTTATTTTCAGCTGCTACGGCCCCTTAATATTTCTGCTCCTTGATGATGCAAGCAGAATGCTGATTTTTTAGTTACTTGGGCCTCAAGTTGGGAGACAAATGGGAGAATTGAGTACCCATGCATGTTAGTACCTTTGGTATGGGGATTGTGCTAATAACTCTCCGGCACGTAAGCACTCAAGGGGCATGAGCAAAAAAAGTGTAGCTCAAGCTTGTTAAAAAAGCTATATAAATGAATGACCTCTGAAAGAAGTTTCTAACAGTGTTCTTTCAGGGCTTTGTGGAACATGGAAAAGTTTTGCTGGAGTAAGGGCAGAAGGGTCTGACTCAGTAAAAAGTGGTAGAAGAAGATACTGAGAACACAGAATAATGAAAGAAGTAAGTGCCTGTTCAGAGGAAAAATAATAATACTAAAAAAACCCTAAACCCACATAGTTGTGTTGGCTTAAATGAAGTTTGCTATAGGGTTGTTTTAATTAGATTTGTGAAGCAGGAAAATGCCAACTGAGATGTTCTGCAGCAAAAAATAAATAGTTTTCAAGCTGAAACATGGCACATAATGGAACAGAGTTGTCCACATGGGTGCATTCTCTTCCTCTTTCTGAAGAGAGCACCTAAATCAGTTGAGTCAGAAACTAGTGAAGGGTAAAGCTCAAAATGTCTGAAACTCTCCTGTCTCTTTAGATTCTTATCTGAAGTGTATTTAAGTCTTTGGAAAAGGCTTGCAACCTCATGAGATGTTTTTTCCCCATCCCCCAAGTGTTCACACATTTCCTGATTATGAAACAGCCAGTCATCCCTCAGGAATGGGTGGGTGGTGGGAGATGGGGACAGCTTTATTTAGTTATTTATTTATTTATTTTAGCAACTTTGCATTTCTTCCTGTCCAAAAGCAGGAGTCAGGCATTTACAGAGTGTGAAAAAGGGGAAAAATGAAAGTCAGCTCCTTTGCTGCTAAACTACTCCACATGAAATTACCTTGGAAGAGGTGAGTAGTTTCTCTGCTTGTGAAACGAGTCCATCTCAGCTGTGTGCCGGTGACCTTCTTTATGGACACAGAGAAGAGATGTTGCCCATACACCCAACAAGATCAAACTTGCTTGATTCCCGGGGCAGAATTTTGTTGACAAAACTAAGAATACCAAACTCTACATCAAAAATTATTTCCCCTTTCAGCTACTCTTAGATCTCTGTGTCTAGCTTCTGTTTATCTATGTCTCCCTCCCTGCCTCAGTTTTATTGTATGCAGGACAAGAAGCATGATTGGAAGGTAATTTCAATGCAAAATCTGTCCCCTCTTTTAGGGCAGCCTTACATTTCTTCTCCTATGCTATCTTATTACCACATCTAGCTATCACATAAAATTTGTTCTTTTCAAGCCACTTTAGAGGTTTGAAATCAGTGAGGTTATTTATTTCTAGATCATATATATCTGGATTTGCTTCATTACCTAGAACTTAGGAAAACCTTGCATAGATTAATCTGCAAATAACAGGCATAATTGTGGTGGTGGTGTTTAGATTTTTGGGGTTTTTTATTGTGTAAATTTGTGTCCTTGCTATTTATTTTCTTAAGGGAGCAGTTCTAGCATCTGAACCACCCTAGCCCAAAATTTCTATAGGACAAATCCTGAAGACGTTTTCTGTGTTGTTTATGGCCTACTGCTCTAATCCTACAGGACTATGTGAAATTTCTTCTTTTTGAGTCATTTGAAGAGACAGTAAAACTAAAGGTTTGTAGTGTTAAGTTCATGCCCTCTCATTATTAAGTTTTTCTTCTTTTTTTTTTATTCTGCTGATCATGGAGACTGTGTGTCACCTATGTATAAACTGCTATTGGTGTCGTAGCCTATACTGAGCTTAGTTTCAGTTAATTGAAGCATTTCTGTTAGCCATTCTGACCAAAAAGGGAACTGTATCAGATATCTCTCAAAACAGTGGCTTTATGGGCGTACCTAAAATTAATCAACCTTAAGAAACTGTCTAACAGTCCCTAGAAAACTGTCCCTGTTGCTCATGCTCCTCTCAAGAGAATTTGTGTACAGCTCTTGCATATTTTACACTTGACTTTTCAATCCTGATTGCCCCAGAGCAGCTCAGTTGTTGTTGTTGTTGTTCTGATACAGAAGGTCTTTGATGTGTTTGGAATTAATCCACCAATGGTGACATGAGAATATATTCTCCTGAGCTAGTGATGTGGACATCATGTACGCGCAGACACAAAAATGACAGCAGATTATTAACTGAGATCCTTTCTTAGCATCTGCCCTTCCCCTTTGCTGTGAAGTAAGCTGTGAAGGAAGAGGAAGTGGTAGATTTAGGGATTTTCTAGAATGAGCTGCACAGAGGCATTGTGCATATCAGTGCTAGGCAGAAAGTGACAAGGGGATGGCAGTGGAAGTGTACAAAAAGGTTTTCATGGAATAGACAGCATTAACTTAATTTGGCATGGACTTTCCAAGTTAAGGGTCAAGGCAAGCAGGCTGTGTGTGCCAGATGAGGAGTGTTAGGTGAGCATGGCATGGGTAAGGCTGAGAAATGACCAGAGCAACTGTTCTGACAGATGTGGAGTGCAGACTGAGATAGGAGCAAAGCTAGGCTGGGTCACGCAGAAGATGGAGTGCTAACCAAAACATAGAGTTATGAAGGTTAGGCTTGGGAGGCTGCAGGGGTACAGACTAAAAAAGGATGAGCTGTCCTGTGGCCATGACGTGATTGGATTGTGAAGCACAAAACTTTCAGCAGGGGAATCTAAATAAAAGGAATACGGTCATCAGAAAGTTAAATTGGACACATGGAGCAGTGCTGGCACTGGTTTGTTTTTTGCAAGAGCTCAGAAATTATGATTTAGCCTTAGAAAACTAAAACCAGAGACAATGTACAATAAACCACTTTTCTGAAGTGCTGAATTAAGTCTGGTATTTAATTAACTTATGAACTTCAGTGTAGTTTGAAAAGTTTTATTTTATTTACCTGTTTTCTATTTCTTTACCATTGCATTCTGAAGACGCTTGGTTTGTCTTAGATTAACTCATGTGAAAACAGAGACATCACTCATCCCTTCCTCTTCTTCACTCCCTCCTGCTTTCATCTTAATTAAGACACAACAGATAGGCATTATTTCACGCTGTCTTCCACAGCAAACAACCATTATACCAAAGCCATGCTAGTGTGGAGAGGGTATATTTGTTTTAGCAACATTTTTATGCTTATGTATTTTTGTCATTCACTTAAAAAAGGCTGGGATATCTCAGATCATGAGGAGCTACTTTACCCAAAAGACTACACGCAGCCCTTGGGTTTGCAGTCTCTAAACCGCAGATTTCCAAAATCCAGAAGGATAACAAGTAGGGTGTATGTTGCTGTATGTTTGCCTTGCTCTTACATTCTTTCACGAATAACTGCCACTGGCTATGAGATGCAGTGCTCTGATATCCTGTGCTATCAGATAGGAGATAGCAGCTGAATGTCATACAACATTTTTTTTTCCCATCTGTGCACAAGTAATCCAAACACACCTGACCATGGAAGCACATTAAGTAACGTAATGTGGTTTTTTTCAGAATAGTGCACTGAGGAAATCCTCAAATTCTTCCCAACTCCTGCATATCATGGAGAAAAGATTAGAGCTGTAGCAAATGTGGGTAATTTTGGTCTTAGCAGTTAGCCCCCTTCTCCCCCCAAGCGGGAAAATGCTTGTCTCTAAGGCAAGATCATTCAGCAAGGCTGACAGGTGCCATTTAGCTGCTCACGCAGAGGAGGGAAAGAAGCCAGTGCTCCTTGGAGTGGTGATCCATGTGAGGATTGGTGTACCTAATGGAGCAGGCTGGTCCTGCAGCTTGGAAGTACCACCATGCAATGGAAGGTCCCCTTTCTAGATTTTCATGGAGAAACCTGTTTGGGCTAAAGCCCTCCCTGGGACATGTAAATGGAGGCTGGTTAGCTCTTGGTAACAGGTCACTCAATAGATTACATACATAAACAATTCACGAGGAAACATGGTGAGGATTTGCCACCACATCCTACAGGTGAGGAAACACAGGCACATGGAACTGAAATGGCTAACATGAGAGCATAGAACATATGAATGATGGAGTTCAGCTTCTTCTTTAGAGCAGTTGGCAAACCGCAAGTAAGTGGAGAACTTTCAGTATGCACAGAGCCGGAAACACCTATTTCTATTTGACCCATAATCAGTTTACTATTTTCTGTTTCTCAGTCAGACTGTTTATTTGTTTCAGCTGCTTTTCAGGATGACGAATTGTCTAAGAATGTGCTGGTGTTTAGCAGGAAGGGGGGGATTGTCTTATAGAATGCCCAGCTACCTGAGAAGTACTGAAAAGTGAACTGCATCACTGAGCTTGAACCTTACCTACGGCCTGATGAGCAAAAAGAATTCAAATGCTGAGTGGTGTCTGATCTTGCATCTCTAGGTGTCGCCTGTCGTATGACTGCATTGAAAGGGATCGCCATGAAATTATTAAATAAAGTCTGGTAGCAGGGCTGGATCAAAGAATCAGTGTGAATCCTCCTCACACTGATAATTTTAACTCTTGTAGTAATTTTGTTACCAAAATGATGATGGCCACTTGGGCAATGTAGTTTATGGCCCTCAGGAAACATAAAGAAAAATTATTACTTGTGTAGAGAGATGTGAGTCAGGCTCTGCAAGTACATTAATGTACATTAAGTACATTAAAATCTCTTTATATGTAAGTAGATATTATGACTTGGAATACAGAAACTAAATCTCCCAACAATGCTCTCTTGCTGAACAACCAGGAAGAGAATCTATAAACAAAGATTTAGGTACAACCACTTAGATTAACGACTTCTGACTTCTCTGCTTTTCAGTTATACTGTGCTAATGCCCTTTTTGCTTTGAGACCAAGTAGGTTTAAGGGAAGGTGCTGTGACTCTATTATTAGAGAAGGCCTGTAATCAGTACAGGAGATATCACTTAGCGTCACCACAATATGAAAACACTTCTGCATCTGCTGTGAAATGAAAATAGACTCCCAGTGCTTTCTGTTCTTCTTGCTTCTGATTACAGCAGCCTTAAAGTCCTTTTCCATTTTACAGGAGAAGGATTCTCCAGTGCAGAAAGTTATGATGGCTTCAGAGTATGTTGTATTAATAACTTTCTTCCATTGTTCTCCCTGTAAGGAGGTATGCAAGTCAGCCTTAATGATGAGATGTACCTGGTTTGTCTGCACTTGCTTCAGCCCCCTCCAGAGCACCTACACATCATGTAGGAACAGCCCAATTATCTCTATTTTCTTTGCCTTTAGATTGTGCCTGGTGTCCGGTCAGAAAACAGTAGAGGTGATCCTTGGGGAAGGGTCCTCTGCCCAGACAACAGCATAGCACTGAATGCTCTCCTCCTGCTTGGGACATGCTGCCCAGGAGGGAGTCCTGCACAAGACTCTCAGCATGATTCCCCTCAGCTGACCTGGAGTCACCTGGTGGCATCCAGAAAAGGTGCAAGATCTGGGTAAAGTTAGATGTGGAAACTTGGAGACCATTAGTGTTACTTCTGGCTTTGTGATTTTGAAAGGCAGGCTGTACATAGGGCAGTGGAGTGGCCAGGAAATTATGGTGATCTCCCCCTTTTTCAAAGAAAATGCCTGTCCAACAGAATAGTGATTTGCTCCAAGATTTCCTCTGAATTAAAAAGAAAAGAGAAAGGAGGCTTTTGGCTGTAAGTCTTCTTTTAAATACAATAGAAGAACAGATAAAAAGAGCTTAGTTCAAAGAGGAGGCAAAAGATAACATTTCAGAAGTAGTTTTAGTTGCCAGTTTGCAGTCATTACCAACAGGTCAGTGCCAGAGGGGGTGCTTCTGTCACTTTGAAGTGCTTTGCATCCATACAAATAAGGTCTTGTGTTGCACCAGGTGATATGCTGGCTGTCTGTGAAGACTAGTTGTTTTCTGATAATATTTTGAAATTTTAGCTTTTAGAATAATTGATAATTGCTGGTTCAGACATTAGGATCTTATTGCCATTACTTGTAGATTGTAAAATTGTCTTAGAAGGCCAGCAGAGAAAAGATAAACAGGTTCACCTGAGTCTAAGCAGTCCACAGGTAGATAAAATGTATGATTTTCAGTAACCAAAGGAGACATATGAAGGGATATGGCCAGAATCAGCTCAGGCTACATTTGCTTCTTGAACATCAAAGTAAACATTTACAGGAGCATTGATTTAAGGTAGTTTTGATGTGAGCTTTTAATACCCTGACTTCCAGTTGCTTAAACCTGCTCTACCTTGATGTGTGCTGAAGTAATGTGAAAATACAGGTCTGGTGGTTATTATTATGATCTGCAATAACCCTTGAACTATTGAGAACAGAATATATGGAAAATGTGCAGCTTTTATCTTGAAGCTACTTCGTCTTTTTCTGGTGTAATTATATTTTGTGCTGTTTTCATCCTATTTGTACTCCAGCTCACTCTGGCAATAAGATACCTTTTAAAAATAATGAATGCATAATAAAACTAGAATTTTTTTTTTAAATGCACAGGTAGTAGTGTGACTAGAATCATTAGATTATCCTGTTCCTTCAACCCCAGTTGAACCATTAGCAGTGTATTTTAGTGTACACCAAATAATGCGTTCTACTGTGCCTACATGAGTGGAAAGAAACAAGAAACTCACAAGATCTACCTGGTGTTTTCATAATCAGGAGCAAGTGTGCAGAAGCCTTCTTACATTTAGGCAGATGTTGTGAACTTTGTTGAGCTTCTTTCATGTGTTCTGCCTGGGCTCAGGTTAATGTTCATGGCTGCTACCATAAGAGTACAAAGCAGTTCTGTTCTGTCCAGTAGATCAATCCATTAAATATGAATTAAAGACAATGCTTCAAGATAATAGTAATGGAAACACCATGAATTTATTTCTGACTTGAACGAAATACAAAAACAAAGGCCTGGTTTAGAAATGGGGTAAAGCAAAAGCTAGCTATTCACATTAAAATCGAACACCCACCCCTTCAAACCCTAACAAAAAAAACCACCTAATTGAGGTGTTGTTGTGACTAAAATAAGAACATTTGTCACCCATCCTTTAGGTCTTAGTCTTGGGGGTTAGAAAAAGCTGTTAGAGTATGCAAACTCACTGAGATCACCACAGATTTTTAATATAAAGTTCTCAAATCCTTAATACTGAATTAGGATTGAAAAAAAATCCAAGCAAACAGACCAAAAGACAACCTTTCCTTTCCTCTGTCTGTACTTCAAATATCTGCTAATTACAGGAAATAAAATAACCTTTTTTTTCATAGGCAACATGGGTGTGGATTTTTCCAGATTGATCCTTGCTCCCTTGGCTACCGGCCAGGGTGGGGAGCATACTTAGCCCTGCACAGCACCCCAACCTTAGAGCTGTGTTAAGAAGTTAAATGTTTGTGTGTAGCCTCTCCCAGTCTGGAGAGGATTGCTGTTGAGAGAAATTTCCACGTGAGCTGAATGCTCCTTTGCATGCATAGGCATGGTCAGCTCACCTACTTTCAATCTATGTAAATGTGAAGTTGGACGTGTTATCTTATTCTATAAAATTGATTTGGGATTGTCACATGTTTCCTCAGAATGACAAAGCCTCTGAAACAAATGATGCAAATGTAAATTAATGCAACTTCACTAACAGAACTGCGCTGATTTATACCTGCAATGCTATGGCCTTAAAACATTTTTTTCCCTTGTTTTATTAAAGATGGTTAAACTTCTAGCCTCCTCTCCAGAGAGATTTGCATGAAATTACCTTTAAAACATTAGATTATAAGGACTTGAGAAATCAGTTTAACAGTAGAACAGTGTGAAATTTCCATTACAATGGAGAAAATGTAAACATTTTATAGCTATTTTCATTACACAGATAGGTGTGGTTCTTATATTGCTGTTTCCCCGTGGGAGGAGGAAAAAGCTGCCTAAGTTTTTTAACTACAGAACTATGGAACATGTGCAGTGAAATCACTTGAGAGATTTGAAATCCATTTTTTTCTTTTATCTTTAAACAAAGCAATTAAATTAAACACATGTACATTAATATAAAGCTGAAGTTACAATTATGATCATGAGAGTCTTTGAAACCAGTGGCAGAATTCCCATTCTGTAATGATGAAAGGCAACACTCAGGATAAAAAGTAGCAACAGGCGACTTGGCAAAAATCTCTGTTTTCCTCTTGGGACTTTAAGGGGAAGCAGCCTGAAAGTGTTATCACTCCACAGCAATGATGGATAAAAGGCACGCTTATGCTTGCAATAATACGATGAATGAATTTTCTTTTGGAAGTGTTGTCTTATAGAAAATTGTTGCTTATTACTGCCCCATTCCGTCCGCTCTGGATTTTGGGTTGGGTTTGGGATTTTTTTTTTCTTTTTTTTAAATCCTCCATGAAAGTTTAGAACTGTTGTACTTGTTGAGGGGTTCATTGTTCTTTGAGAATTTGTAGCTTGTGAGATTCACAACCTTGTTCTCTTGGATGGATCAGGCACTTCTGTCATTGCACAGAGTGCTGTCTCCATATCCAAGACCTAGTCTTATTGGGAAGCTTGGTTGGGGCTACAGAAAAGAGATGTGAGCGGTCTTCTGGCTTTCTAAAATACAAGGATCGAATCTGTTCCTAAGTGTAGCTCTTGGCAGTGACTAGAGAGGGAGTCTGGGCAGCTGGTTTAACCCAGACATCTTTAAATGGCTAAAGCCAGGTGAGATGAGTTGAGTCCCACTATTAACCTCACTTGTATCTCTCCCTGTATTCCAGAGGGAATCCATTTAGCTGAAAAGCAGACAGCTATGGAGTAGGGAATGCAGTGGCTTGAGTGAGGGGATGTGTTCTGATCAGCTGTTGTTTCTGTACTGAGATTTCCTGTAGGTTTCTCGGGAAGAGCCTTCATTAAGATTGTAGCTGGTTGTAGCCAGACTGATGATGCAGAGGGGAATGTGGATAAAAGTGACACAGCGCTGGATTTGTTGGCTTGCTGCCCAGGGAAGAGCCTCAGTACCAGCCCTTTTTTTGTGGTGTTTGGGTGAGTCAAACTAGACCAGTTTGATTTATTATTTGTTGCAAATTAACATCTACTCTGTGGTACCACCTTAAGGTCTGACCAGGTCAGGAACTCAGTGTGCTAATCATAAACATAAAGCAAATGACTTTCCTTGGTTCAAAGTCTCATTAGAAATTTTCAACAAATTCTTTCTTTGTGTTCCAGCTCTCCAGTGAGTGTTTACTGGCAGGAATGTTCAGGAAAGCTGTGAGTGTTTAGCACAGATGACGAATGCAGAACCATGAGTATTCCCACCAGAAGCCAACCTCTAGGAGTTAATTCATCAGAGAAAAGAAGCATAGCATTCCAGATGACCTGTATATACAGCTATACAGCTAGTTACAGCAAATTGTTCACATTGCTCTGTCTGAACAGGGCAGGGAATACCCATGTGAAAACCACAACCTGTTTGTGGGCAGACCAGGGTAAGAGGTAAAACCTAATCTAAATTTTCCCTCTTTTATCACTTGATTATTCATTCATCTTAGATCAGAAAGAGAATGGTGTGGTTTCAGTGTCCTTGGATGCTTATTACTGGCTTTTTAGTATCAAAAGATACAAAGAAGCTGGGCAGTAAGACACAACTTGCTTTCTGTTTCCCTATCCAGGGTAGATAGTGAAACTTTTTCTGCATCAAACAGAACATAACCCAAGGATTCTGTTAATTGTGGCAGAGAAACCCTCGAGAAAACCCTTGAGTTTTCTGAATTCCAGAGTTAGGAAGGTAAAAGTTACAGTGAAGTTTTGGGGTTGCAGAATGTACTGTGTTTGATGTGCTATCTAGGGGAGCAGGAGCAGTGACAGAGATAGATACTGCTCTGCAGAGCCTGGTTCCCTGAGCTTCCAGCCACTTGGGAATTCATGTTCTCAGAAAGAATTGCAGCATCATATGTAGGTTCCAGAACAGTAGGGGTTTTTAGGCAGTTGTTGGAGATTATATGCATTTATATGCATATAATTTATGCCTGTGTAATTTATGCATATATGCTTGTTTGTCTATTTCCTCTCTCCCTCTCGAACTTACTATACCTTTTGTATGGTGTCTAGATTGCAGATCAAATCTTTGGATTGAGTCTTGATCAGAATTTAGATTGAATCAGAATTCAGTCTTTATCAGAACTTGTAGCCCAGTTTTCTACCAGTCTTTTTGTGGAGTCAGAAAGAGTCCTGGTGTACCATAGCTAGAACAGACATCTGTATGAGCTGTGTCTAGTGGAATGCATCTGTGAAGTAGTCCAAGGAGGATAGAATCATCCCACGATCGTATGAGCTGGTTTTGGTGGAGAGTATGTCTTTGGAGTAGTGCAAGGATGATTAATACTCATTTACCACAGACTGAAGTAAATTCTTTTGTGTGTATCATAGCTGACCAAATGAAATAGTGTCAGTCTGTGTAAGTCCAGGAGATTGTGTTGTAGAGCTTGGAAAGCTATGGAAGACGTAGAAGAGTTCATGCCTTGAAGAAACCTATAGTATTTCTCCAGCTCTTTCAAGCAGTTACAAACACTTCAGTCCTAGATGAATCTAGGCATAACCTATCAGTTTGCATAAGGATTTTAGGTTTTTACAAAGCCTTTAAAATCTTTGCTGCTGAAAATCAGAAGATGGGTTTTCTACTAGGGCAGCCAATGTTAATATTTGTCTTTCTGTGAATGGTGAAATATTGCACATGTAAACAGTTCTGCTGAAAAGAAGTAGTTCCTCCACAAGGTCTTGGAATGTATGGTGTGAAATACTGAGGCAATGTGCCTCTGGAGCACATCATAGATGGTTAAGCAAGGCAGTGAATTTGGGTATTTAAATTTGTCTATTCCTCATCACTTACGGGATTTTCTCTTCTTGATCTCTTGCATGGTACTCAGATACAAAACAGGACCTTTGTACATGAAGAGTAAATCCATGTACACACTCACACGTGTGTGTATTATCTTTTCTATTTTACATAAAGCCAAACTAGAACACAAGCTTATTCAAGTAACGATGGGCCGGTTTCTCTGAAAACCTTCAGAAATATATACCTTAAAATAAGTATTGGATACATTAGAGAAGCCTCTAATTAGGCTTTGAAATTGGAGGCATTGCTATCTTTTTTTTCCCCCTCAGGACTGAGCAATTGAGTTTGAACTGTTTGTTCAAGGGTTTGAAATCTGGGAATTTCTACCCTCATTCTGCCTTACTGTATGTGTTTACAGTTTTCCCTCTGGTTTGAGTTAATGAGAATGGCATATCACCATCCACAGAACTGTACTTTGTAGGGATTAAATCAGTAAGAAGGACCAGTTATTAGTTGTCATTTGAGTTAGTTTTCTATCTAGCCTGTGTTTCTGCCTACCCAGTAATTTCACACATTGAGCTAGCAGTGGAACTCCTGCTAGGAGTGGTTGTCCACTCCACTAAGTGGTTGTCCTTTCTGGCACAATGCAAGATCTGCTCTGTTTCTGACAACCCTGTGTAAAGTCAAATGCTGCCTAATACTATGTCCAAGAAGGAATATACCACTATTTGACTTATTCAACATGACACAAAAACCGGAGGAGTTTTGCATTTAAAGATAATTTTTACACACTGGGAAAAGAAGCACAGAGATCTGCATCTGCTCACTGAGAAACCTTGGGGATCATCTGCATGCTCGTGACTCATCCTGCTTGATATTAGACACTGTTTGTTTAAATTGCACAACATACTGATCCCACCATGTACCGACTGTTTCCTCGTGTTATCCGTCTGGATCTGCTGTCATGCCTCTTCATGCATGCATATTGAACAGTGAAGCCAAGTGACACTAATTGCTAATTCCATCCTCTCGCTTGGCATGTCACTCCTATATTCTGGCTGTGAGAAGAAAAAAAAAAAGTGTTAATTTCAGCCCATACCTTGTCAGCATGTTTAATGTTGTGGGTAAGCAGTTTGCCCTAGAACTTGATTGGGAGGAATTGCGTCTCGTTTCCTTGCGGATCAGACACGTGAATATTCTGCTTAACTGCTATATTGAAAAAAACTCTTCTCACAGGCAGTAACCATCAGTCTTGATTCTCAGCTGTGTTCTCAGTACCAGCAGCAGTAGGGGCTAGGAGGCACAGCTCAGTGCTGAGCAGGGGCCTGTTGTCACACCTCACAGCACGCAAGTGTCTGAAACTCAGACCAAGCCAAACCAAATTAAACCCCTGTGTCTAAAATGCCATTGAAGTTTCAGTGCCTGGAATCCATTGCCAAGCTGTGTGGTGAGGGTTTAAGTGAGCAGGCCAAAAGCTACCCCTAGGTGCAAGAGGAACAGCGAGCCCACTGGAACTTGCATGCTTGTGTTCAGCACTGACAAAGTCCAGGTCGCGTTGGCTCCAGTTGCTAAGGACCTGTTTCAATATTCAAGTAGGCCAGCGCATGTTTTTCTTTTTCTCTGCTTTGGAAGAGAACCAAGCCTTGTGGAAAGCATTTTTCCCCCCTCTGAGTTTATGCTAGAAGTGTTACAATAATCCACATGCAATAAGGAAACACTATTGCATGAGAAACTACCCATGAAATGAAGTCTTTGAGGTATTGAGACTTGATGGTGTCAGCATGGAGAATCCAGAAAGTACCAGTTCTTTTCTTTAGATATATGGTGTCCGCTAGTTAGAATGAGAATAATTAGAATTTTAACCATTGAGGACATTGCATTTTTTTCTGTGCTGGTGAGAATACATTTAGCATATCTTTAACAGACATCATGCTGTCTGTGTTACTGTTACTATGTGTAACAGGCAAGTGAGCTTTGTGTACTGTAATCGTTGATTTAAATCAAATTGTGCTCAGATTTTTTTGATTTTGAGTCACTTTGTAAGTGTTTTCTCTTTATTGTATACTTTGTCAGATGAGCATACAAAAGTAGCAGGTTAATCCTCACTGCATCAGAGAACAGGCATTCTTCAGTTTGCTGCAAATGTTTAGGATCTAAGTCCAGCTTGAACATGAAAGTGTGCTTGAAGTGAAGCCCTCCAAAAGCCATGCAGGTTTTGCCAAAATAATTTTACTTCTAATTTTAAGTCTTCTACTTCTGCATTGGACGGTTCCAGATAGAAAACACAACAATGTCTCCTTCAGATAACTCAGTCCAAGAGTGAAATTGTTTTCATGCCCAGAAAATATTCTTGATGTCTGGTCATTAGCATAGTTCAAAGCTGGAGCTGTTCTATAGATACTTAGCATTTGGAGCAGTGTGTGGAACCAGTTGGGGATGAGAACACAATGTACTTCCAAAAAAAAAGATCTTTTTCTTAAGCAAAGGATAAGTTAATTACTGGGAATTTCTTTCCCAAATCCCGTGTTCTTTTTTTTTTCTTATTAAGATTACAGTCTTTTTAAATCTCAGTATCAAAATGTTCATTAAAACGTTCATATCAGTGAAATTTCTGACTCAAATGTCAGTTATTTGTGTTTGGATGAGCAATTCTTGGTTGACTAAAAGGCATCTGTAGGCTGCTACAATTTGTTTTAAAGTTACTTGCTTGATAGAGCAAGCTGATTAATATTTTCCTTGCTAAGGTCATTCTTAATTTTCTTTGCTGTTATATAAATGCAATACTGCTAATGCATTTATGTAATATGAATTGCATTTTGCAGTGGAACAGATATCTGCATTTTGCAGATATTTGTGCAATGTGTAACTGCACAAATGTGTAATGATATCCAACTTCTCTTTGGATTGGTTATTTGAACAATAAAATAGAATCCCTCTTCATTGGATTCACCTTGGTGAACCTGAGCTGAATTACAAGGCTGATGCTTAAGATGATGGCAATAACACCGAGGTTTATTATTAATTGGGTGGGAAAAATCTGACAATTGGAAAATTGAATCCACGTGACAGGACTCTGGTTGTTGTGATGGCCTCCTCAAGAGGTGTCCTGAAGCAGGAGGTCATTTTGGCGTCCTGCTTTGCAGGCTGTAGGGCTCTTGCTGTCTCTGTGTCCCAAATACACACCCAGTCCTTCCCTGCGCTTCCTCAGGGAACATGCAAAGTGCCCAGCAGTTAGGGCAGAGTGGGCTTCCTGAAGAGCCCCTTCATATATTCCAAGGGCTGGAGACAGCCCAGCACAATGGGGCTAAAGCAGTAGTATAAATGCCCTGGAAAAGGGAACCTTTGTCTGGCTGTTGAGTTAGATTTGTTCACCCAGTAAAAAAAATATCCCCCTTGAAGCTATTGTTAAGGAGCAGCCTCCTTCCTCCATATGGATTCTGTGTGACCAAGCTGTTGCCAACACGTGATGCTGAATACAGATATTTTATCTCAATAGACCATTGCTTTAGGTGAGTGACAACTGCAGATGTATTTGGTTTATCTTCAAAAAGAACATCAGGGATTAACTTCATCCTAGAATCATTTAGACTGGAAAAATACCTTTAAGATCATTGAGTCCAACTGTTTACCCAGCACTGCCAAGTCCAACACTAAAGCATGTCTCTAAGTGCCACATCCTCACATCTTTTAAATACCTCCAGAGACTGTGATTCCACCACTAACTTGGGCAGCCTGTTCCAGTCCTTGATAACACTTTTAGTGAGATTAACAGGGAAGTTTACCCATGTGAGGAACCTACGACTTGGAATATTTCTCAGTTTGAAGAACTGGTCTCTGTTAGGGATTTGCTGTGTGTTTGTCCCTTCACCACCTCAGTTTCACATGAAGAGGTTAAACACACATCTGCCAGAAGTGGTTTAGGCATTGCTGATCCTGTTTAGATAAACTTTTGGGGGTCTATTTCATCCCTGTGCTCTCTGATACTGAGACTTTCCAGGCTTACTCTTATGAGCTTCTAAAAATGTTTGAAGATTAATGGTTAGCAATGAAATTGCTACTTCCACAGAGCATTAAAGCTGCTGTGATACAATAGGATTGAAAATTGCCAGCAACTTAGTGTATATTGAATTTAGAGGAAGTAAATTGGCTCTTGTAAACTTTACTGCCGTGTAATTGTCTAACAACTTTTTAAGAATGTCTCCTGAGAATGTTGAGTTGGGTTTTTTTCCTTTTTCTGTGAGCTAAACTAAAACTTCTTGATAAATTGCACAATACTAGTTATATAAGGCAACAAAATGCCCTTTTTTCAAAATTAATTTTATGTAAATAGTAGAAGTGTTGCAGAAGCTGTCATTGCCTGCAATAGAAGTCAAAGAAATAAAATACAGAAGTGCCTACTCAAGTCAGCCGTCCAGGTTAATGCAGTTGGGGGACAATTCATTGAAAGGCCATAGGACCCCTTGGCATAGCTGAGGCACAACTCTGTTTTTCAGTGGTTGCCCAAAAGCTGGGGTTTCTTTTTCACCAGAGACACTTGCTCTGTGTTACGTGACTTTGCTGTTCTTATCTGCAGTCCCCCCACCCCACTGTTGTTTAATCTGAGGTTTTCAGGTGAGGGCACGTTACCACATCCATGAAAAATGTTTTGCTGCCATGTGATTTGGTAGTCAGTCATTACCTTACTATCAGATAAAGCCTATCTGATCTGAGCATTTTATTCACTGTTGAATAAACATTTCTGATAATTTTTTCTTTTTAATGGGAATAACTGAAAGAGTAAAGCTCAGTTATTGCCCTTTGGAGGTATGCCAGTTTAAAAGGCACCATTTATTTCCTTGCAGTTCTCTAGCAGGATGCAGGCTGATTTTTTTGGTGAAATCTTAGGGCAATTCATTGCTGTTGCAGAGACACATTTTTCTGCTCTTTGTAGCTGATCGCTCTGGGCTTCTCAAATGTGAGAAACAGGTGTTTCTGTGAATACTGTGAGGGTCATGCCTTTGAGCCAGGACTCTAGTGAAATCAGAGGAAATAAAAGGAAGTGGAAAGTAGGTAGCAGTGCTCTGCACATCACCTGGAAGCTCTGCTCTTCCACAGAGGCACCAATTGCCATTACTCCAGCCTGGTTTCCAGCTCTCTTCCTTCCTTCCTGGTGAGCAACACTTCATTGAATACTCCTGCTTTCATAGAAAGGTAGCACTGACATATCCAGCAAAAGCCAGGAAAAGCAGCATCAGTGGTCCTAAATCCTCTAAGACACATCATCTACGTGGGTGAGTTTGCAGTCAGCTGTAGAGGAGACCCAGTTGTAGAATCAGGCTGGTGTTTGCCCTCTCTGAGAAGCAGGGGCATTGGTTGCACAGGCTGGAGCTCAACAAGCAGGAGTTGATGGGAAGAGAGGTTTAAGCAGGATTTTCAAGCTGATACTGTGAATGGCCTTATCTTCTCTCCTCCTCCTCATATACATCCCCACGAGGTGTCAAGGATGCAGCGATCTCTCTGCTCCCCGAAGAGTGAGGAGGTGGGAATGTGTGCAAACTGAGGCAATGAAGCAAATTATTAGAAGCATGCTTAGGCATGAGGGAATGTTTTTTCATTAAAAAAAAAGCAAAGCAACAGTGTCAAATTTTATTTCTGATGGGAAAAAGTCGGTATGAAGAAAGGCTCTTTCATTCTTGAAGGAATTATTTGGAAATTTATTACTTTTTCTTCCTTCCTTTATAAGACATGTTTCATGGGATTTGTCCTTTCGCCTTTTGCTGGGTTTTTTGGGGGGGGTTTTGGGTTTTTTAAAATAACTGTGGCAAAAGAGTTAAAGGGAAAAAAAATACAATTTTCCACTTTTTTTACATTTATCTACATTTTTCCAACACCATTTTTCAGCAGGGGAAGGTGAAAAAAAGAGGAATTTTTTTTCTGCAGTAATTCCCCTCTTTCAAGTCTCCTCTTTTAGCTTTTTAAATATGGAAAAGCTTTTAAAGAGGAAAACATTCTCTTTTCGGTAGGGTCTGACAGAAAGCCTTTAGCAATCTTTGGCTGAAATGGCAAATATCATCATATAGCCACTGTTTCCTTTTTTCTTTATCCATTGCAATTCTGTCTGTGAGTCAGCTATTCTTTCAGCAGCATTGCATTAACAGATGTTGCCAGGTTTTTGTGTTCATGGCAGAACTGCTCTCTTAATCTGATTTTCCTGGGACAATGGGCTAGTACAAGCATGGAAAGAAACCAAACAGACAAATGTTTCAAGTGAACAACTTCATCAATAATTACAAAAGCTATAGTGTTAACTATACACAGAGTCCATCCTTTATTATTTATTGCACAAACTCCCCCCAAGTTGCTTGATTGATTTAATTCAAATCTCTTCTGTTAGTTGGACACAATAATCCATAACTTGCACCCCATCCAACATCTTCTAGTCTTGATTTCCGTGTAGATTCTGTATAATACCTGAAGTCTAATGCTTCCTTCTTCCATTCTCACAATCAAGCTGCAGTTCTTTTTTGCTTTCTGCCTTGTTAGTGCTGGTATGATGCAATGAAGTGATAATTTCTCTAGCACAGTTAGAGGGTATGTGGAAACACGTATAACAAATCCATTACACAGGACTGGAGACAGGAGTGAAGTGTTGACAAAGGGCAGGGCTTCACGACACTGTTTGTGTTAGCTCATTCTGCTGCTGGTAAAATTTAGTTTGCCATTTCCATAAACTGGGGCTGAATCCAGGTTAGTGATTGCAATCAGGCTGGCTGGCATTAATGCTGAAGTATTGTCTTTAGAGAGATAGGCTGAGCTGATTGTTCCACAGGATGGTTAAATTCAGGTTGGATAAACAAAGAGCCCTAAGGCAAGACAAGAGTGCTTGTGTTCTTTTCTTCCTTTTTCTTTTTTATGTTTTCCATAAACTGCTGCAGCAGGTTTTTTTTAGCATGTTTAATGTTCCCATTATAAAAAAATTTCTGATCTCTGAATGAAGCTACTGAAAAAAGAAGCACTGCTCAAAGGACATATCTTCAAAAGAGTAGCAATGGCTTTGCAGTTACTTATGCAAAGGTTCTCATATTCATGAGTGATATTTATAATTCAAAAAAATTTAAATACTGTAAAATATATAGAATACATTAAAGGTTCACACTAGAAGGTGTTGAACCCTAGTTGCACCTCTAGGTTTTCTATACCCCAGTTTTCTTGTCTGCTGAAGGGGCTAATGTTATTTGTTAGCTTCTACAAAGTGACTTGCGATTGCTGTGAGCACACTAAACACACCAAGAGCACTGATCCAGCTAAAAATCCAAAACCTAAAATCTACTAAAATCACTCAATAAGATTTTTAAGACTGTATATAAACAGGGGGCAAAATAAAAAGAAAACAAGCCAGAAAAAGGCTTGTTTCTACTCTGTGAGACATTGCCTGGGAAACTTTTTCCTTGATTACTGTTCTTCAGTGAAAAGATTTCCAGTATGTTTGTCTAACTCGGGCAGGTAGGAATGATGGCGATCTTTCTCTTACAAATGGTTCTTTGAAAGGTGGTAGATATTCTACTGAGGGACAAATCAGATAGGAATCTGAAGTCACATAGCAGCTTTCCTTAGAGTGATGAAGTCTGCTTTTGTTAACATTTGGATGCTTGTGTAGCTCATCAGGTTGGGTCAAATGGGTGTATCTGATCTCTAGCAGTGAAGAAGCATCTGCTCTGTGGTGACCAAAGGGTAACAGGGGCTCTAATCAGGTGAGACAGTGCTGGTGGGCAGGTGTTTTCCTGTGTCCTCCAACATCTGTAAACTACAGGGCTCTCAAAGGTAGTCGACACAGAAGTTGCATATGCAGATTTTTTTTTTTTCTTTTCCCCCATCAGCTCCTTTGAAAAGCTTTGAAAGTATACCTGTGAAGCTGATAATGCTGGCTTTCTGTTAGAACAGGTTTCCTTCTTCTCTCCTGCAGTTTAGCCTGCTCAAAGCCAGCAGTCTGTGTGTGTGTGTGTGTGTGTGTATGTGTAGTTGTGTCTCCCGAAGATACAAGTGTAAAATATCTCCTTAGGTAAACAGCCCCCTGCTACAAAAGGCAGGTATGCCAGAGGTCAAAAGGGTCATCTCTTTATGTTAGAGTTCCCCCTCTCAGCCCAGACTGGATATTTCCTGTGTGAGATTTGCCTACATATACATGCATTATACATAGTGTAGCTTATTTTTTTATATAGAGGGAGGTAAAAATATGTGCATACTTGTTATTATATATATATGTGTGTTTGCATATATATATATATGTGGTTTTTTGCGCTAAACTATAGGCAACCCCTGGTAGATGCAAACTGAACCAAATAACTTCCCAGACAGCCTTACAGGAATGCAAAGTCTGTTACGTATTAAGTGGATAGAGTAGAAGAGGTCACAGTTTATTGTTTGCTCTTGGGTTGCTTGCTCAGTTTTGGTAGGGTGGAGGAGAGCAGTGGAGCAGAATTGAAAGTGAAGTAACTGCTAGAAAAGGTCCCTGGTAGAACATGAATTAGAGGTGAGCACCTTGGGATAGGTCTGTGAGCAAGGGAATTGTTTTTTGGTTTGTTTTTTTAGCAAAGGGCCGTAAGCTTCTGGAATATACCCTTCCTTGCACCTGTCCAGGATCTCAGTTCTGTCTACACTGGGCTACTTGGAAACATTTTGTTTCCTAGCGTCACTGGCAGCGCATGTCAGCATGTCAGTGAGAGCACAGTGGTGGCACACGGACCAGGAGCACATCAAGGTCTTGTGATTACAGCAAGAGCTGCTGCCTCTGTCTCTGCCCAAGCACAGGGATCCAAGCACTCATCTGTGGGTGCCATGGCAAACCTAAGGGTGTGTGTAATGCCAGACTAGCTGCTTGAGAGAGCCAAAGGATTTTGCTGGGGGAACTGGGCATGTGAAGAAATCCTACTCTTGTATGCGCCCTCAATTCAGCGCATCAGGAGGTTGTTTAGAAATCCTAAAGGAGTGGAAGGTGAATTGCTTAAATCTGTGTAACATCTATAGTTTATCTGATGTTACTTGGACAGCAGGGTCAGATAGAAAGATGGGAAACCAGGAGTGGTAAATTACTGAACTCTTTTCTGTGCTGAAAAGAACATTAAATGAGCTAATAAACATGCCTGTGTAGACATTTTTCTTAATATGAAGGGCTTCAATGAGCAGTTATACCTGAAGAATTTCATCAAACCCAGTAAAGCTGGACTGCTCTGGCTGAGATCAGAGTTTAGCTGATTTACTGTTCCTGAGGAATATCAGCTGATTAGGAATTATCAGAGGGATGTGAGGGAGGTGATCAGGTGAGCAACTACGTGCACCCCTCCCCATCAGCACAGGACTCCCTTGCCAATATATTTCATTTAGTTGCTGCAGGTTCAAAACAAGATGGGAATGAGGATGTGAGGCAGGAAAGCAGTGCTAGGAGCTGTGCTGTGTCCAGGGACTTGTGGTAATCATATTTTCCAATTCAACAGCTTGGGATAGAAGAGACAAGATTTTTTCATTCCTGTGGTTGCAAATGCATAGCCTTTCCTTTTAGGAAGGAGTAGGTAGGTAGTTCTTGTTTTTGGGGGTTTTTTGTTTTTTTTTTTTTTTTGTTTTGCTTTTGTTTTTGGTTTTTTTTTTAATTGCCAGAGGGATTTGGGACTGCTGGACGCAGGAGATTTGCCTTGGCAATTTAACCCCTGTAGAAGTAAAAATCCAAGAGAAAATCCAAATTGCAAAGGTGGCTTTTCTCCCCTCTGTCCTGCCACCCCCCTGAACTTCATTTGTTATTGGGGGAAGCTGGGATACCCCCTATTGCTTCTCCAAAAGGCAGCATGCTCTGTACACAGAGCACCTGCAGACCCAAGAGCTTCTCTGCATTTGGGCTCAGGGGGTCACCTGTAGCCACAAGACGATGAAGGAAAAATACTCCATCACCTTTGAGCTCTGTTGATGTTTCTCACTCCTCCAGTCTGATCTGACATCCTTACAGGAGTGGATGCTGCTAAAGGCCAGAAGAGTTGTCTTCCTTCCGCTCATTTTCACTGCAGAATGTTTCCAGTGAGATCCCTTCAGTGAGCAGGTCAGAGAGCATCTCTTTTGGGGCAAGAATATGGTAAAGCCTTTCTGATTTGTCAGGTTGTTTGGGAGTGTTGGCAAGACTGGCACTTGTTAAGCAGTAGCTGGTATGTGAGACTTCTCCATAGCAGTTTACTTCAAAACACAAATGTTTTTCTTTCAATATAACATCTGTGGTGATGAAGAGGAAGATTAACCTGAATAAATCAGTCTGAGTAGCACATAGCATCCCTTCTAAACTTTTACCAGTCAAAAACCTTGTTTTCATGACAAATTAAATGACATTGATTTCAAGTCATTCCTCATTTTCTGTATAAATGAGAGAAGAATTAGAAGAACTTCCAGTAATATCTTACTATGTGAGTACAAGGCAATAAAATACAGTGGATAAATGCTTTCAAAAGAACAAGAAATTGCTTGTTGGATTGCTTATTGGTCTGGAAGGATCAAGAGACTAGCAGCTGCCAGTGTCTGAAAGTTGTATCCAAGTACTTTTGAGATACAAACAAGAGAACATTCCAGTTTGAATTTGTGGACTGAACCCTGGAAGAAACTGAGGATACACTGGTCAGTTCTTTATTCCTTCAAATCCATATCAGAAGATTTTCTAGAAAGCATGAGTTAGTTAAAAGTAAACTTTTCGTTTAATAATAGTAGAAATATAATGATTTTTGAGATACTGGAGATGGAAAGTAGTAATCTGGAAGGTTTTTTAGACATAAGGGCTATGCATCTGTGAATGAAATTTCAAGTCTTGGGCAGGCCAAAGCTAAACAAAATAAGAGGCAAATCATATTCAGCTTGAGAAGCAAAAAAAAACTGAATTGTGATATCCACATTCCCACTTAAAATCTGTGCAGTTTCTGTTGCTTGTCTGGATCCAAGGCTATGGTGAATAAAAAATTGCTCATTGTAGTGTCTTGTACCATCCAGTAAATTCCCAGTTCTTATTCAGGCAATTTGAAATCAGAGGTGTACCACTGGATAAACAACATATATCAAAGAACAGCGAGATAAATTCTTTGCAATGACAGATACATTCTAGTTTAATATCAGGGCAAATAATGGTTAGTGGCAAGATCAACTCTCCCAGCTCCTTACAAAAACCAAGGCTGATAACAGACCTCCACCCAGGGATTTTAAGCTGATCCTGGTAATTCAAAAAAGGACATGGATGGGAGACCATGTGAGAAGCCCTGGAGACTCTCCATCACTGCTAAGGGCTCCTTGCTCCTGCTGGTGCTGAGGAGAGCTGAGGGCACACTTGTGCTTGCAAGTAGTCCCTCTTGACCCCACAGCATCACTGTGGTGTTTGTTGCACACAGGGGGCTCCTGGGGTGGCAGGACTTGTGTGTACACGAGGCTTTGATCCAGCTAGCACCCCTCTGCGATCACTGAGCCACTCACATATAAGCCTTTACCTTTCATGTGATACAACATGTAGACAACTGCAAGGACCTGCCAAATTCAATTTATTAGGAAGGAAAATTTTAAGCAGTGTACAGGAAAGCACCACTGCCCCACATCAGAGAAATGTAAACAGAGAAGGAGGCTCAAGGTTTTTTGGTATGGGAAGCCTGGAGATATGAAACATCATTCAGTGACAACTACGAGTTGTTAATATGTAAGTGGGTTATTATAAGGCTGAAACGAGACTCCCGAGGCATCAAAATAACACCAAAAGCAATCTTGGAAAAGGTGGGAGTGGTGCTGTACACTCTCATCACTTTCACAAAAAACACATCTTCAAGGAAGAGAATATATTAAAAATTGCTGAGCCTTTAGAATGAAGCAAGTGCCTCAGGAGGAATTTTCTAAAAGGAGCTCACTTGACAAGACAAAGTTGACTCTCCCACTTGACCCAAACAGGATATCACTATCTCAAATCATGTTACAGCAGCATGCTTTTCATAACCAACAATATTTGCAGCATACTTTTACATTTAGAGGTGTCCCAATTGCTGCCTGTATGCTCATCACCATAGTTCTGCTTTAATTACTCGTGGTGTGGACTTTAATGGGATCTCACTTGTTTGTCCCTGTAGAGAATTTCGCCTGTGGCTTTCACTCAGAACACTTGAAAGATCCTTTGAATCTGCTTTTGGGAGCTTGGAGTTTTAATTGCTGTGCTTTGAGTGGATTTACTGGAGGGTGAAGAACTCCAGGTTTTAAAGGTGAAGGCATCCTCCACCTGCTTAAATTAAAATACACAAGATGTGGTAACTCAGGAGCAATTAATTTCAATAATAATAATAACTAGTTATTTTAGAGTCAAATCTGGGGGCTTGTGTGCATGTCAGATTGTGCAGCCATTCTTTGCCAGGTGCATTCTTCTTCATCTGCATTCTGATGCAGAGGCTCAACAGATTTTGCTCTAGCTTGGCTGACTACTATGGAACTGAAAATTTGGTCTGTGGCATCTCCTGTGGTTTCTTCTTTGAAACCTCAGCTATACATTTGCTCAGCTGTGCTGGTTGTTTGTGCCTTTTCTTCTCATGTTCTTGCCACAGTCTTGCCTTTCCCATACCTGAACAAGACAGAGTACTCTCATTGTAGGATAATGTTTGTGTACTTCACCAGCTCCAGATTTTGATTTCCAACAGTAGGACACCCATAACGGCAAACAGAGATATTTCAGCTGTAAAAGTGAGATGTGTTTGAATTAACAACTCAGCTTACAGTTCAGATTCGTTTAAGTGGAAGCTTTTCCTTCCTGCCTCTTGTCCTACCACTATCACACCTGTAAGCAGGAGAGTTTTTGCCTTCAGTAGTGGTGGGTGGAGAATCTGACTCCCTTGGTCTCAGTAGGAAGAGGAGGGGTTTGCTTATCACTTCACCTCATCTACAAAGTCTGGCCCACTAATGTTGTTGCTTATGAACTCGAGTGTGAGAATGTATTTCACAGCTCATATAAGAGTTTGCTCCTTTGACTCTTGAGTTCTTGTGCCTGCTGGTGATGCAATCATCTTGGGAAGGGGCAGCTCCAGGCAGGGCAACTTTTTCTTTGAACTCCTCCTGCTACAACTATTAAAAATAGGTCAGGGTAGAGAAAAAGTAGGTCTAGCTTTCAAAAATATATTAAGCTAATTTATCTCACATTTTAGACTGATACATGTTCAAGTCAGGAGCCAGCTTCATGAACGGTAACAATCTCACTCAAAACCGGTTGGATGTGCAAAATACACTTTCATACAATCGGTGGGAAGGGTTAAGAGTCTGATGTTCAATATAGCTATTTCTTTTTTTTCATGTTCCACCTCCCCAACCCCCCAAAAAAGAAAACAAACCCAGAAAACCCAGAAAATGCAAAACCCCAATGGCCTGACTGCCAGCTTCTGCCTTTCTTTAATGAATTACTTTCTTCAATGATAAATTTAAAAAGAAATCACACAATACCCCATCAAGACAAGCAGGTAAGCAGAGATTTCAGACCTATAAAGGAGAATTATCATAAGCTAAACCAATGCATGAAAATGGTAAATACTGGATGGCAGAGAAAGCAACTGTTTGGAACTACTGTCTGAATGATATTAAGGATATTGGTTGGCCAAAATGATGTATGGATAACTTCAGTGAGACTTGCACATAAGAATTGAGATCTTTATGTTGGGCTGTACTTCTTCCCTGTGTCAGTGATTTAACACTGTGATCAGTGTTAAATAAATGAGCTCAGCTCAATTGATTTCATACGTGTTTGTGGAAGTAGTATCTTACTGTTTCTGTATGTTTTACCTTGTCACAATCTAAAAGCCCAATTTTTTGGAAAAGCAGCTAAGAAATGGGATCTAGATACTTTTGTTATGAGGCTTGTAAAAAACATATGAGTTCCCATTTCTGAGGAAGATGCTTCGGGGTGGTGAAAGAGATTCCTGCTGGCTTAATCTTGTTGTTTACCCATGCTACTTAGAGGGAAAAAAAAAAAAAAAAAAACCACCAAAATTTCTGTCACCTTAACTGGATTCAAAAACTCTCCCTTGTGGCCTCGTGTGTGCTTGTCCTGTGGTGGGATCTAGGACACAGAGGGAAGAAGGAAGCCAGGAAATGAGTGCATGATTAAGAGCTTCATACTCTGGTCCCCAGGAGGTCATGTAGTTTGGGATGGCTTTAGCTGTGTTGTTTCGTGGCAGCTAGGGTAGCACTTCCCACAATCATGGATGAAAAGGAGGAGTCCATGAGGCCCTGATGAAAAGCTGGGTGACCCTTCTTTTTTTCCAGAGGAACAGAAAATAAACCCCCCTGCAGAGTTCATAAACAGTAAAAACAGGCTTTCAGGCAATGGGATTGGCTCTTTGATTAACCTGGTGCTGATACAAAGTTACTCTATGATGCTTGGTGGGCTTGACTCAGAGTGAAGGAAGCAAGGAGGACAGCCCAGTTTGGGGCCAAGTCAATATATCATTGATGCTCTCATGAATCACTTTCAAACTTGGTATTACATTTGGATGCACTCAGGTAACTAAAAAGCAGCCCTCTACTTGACTGATTGCACTTGGAACTGGTAATAAAAATACATATTTAGTAATTTCTAGTTTATCACACTATTTTCCTTTCTAAATTTACAGCAGTTGGCATAAAAAACCAAACAAACAAATGAAAAACTAGTCCAAACTCCCCTTTGCCCTGTACAGCTACAGAACTTGTGTGGTTTTGGTGAGGATGTGTTTTGCTAGAAGCATAATTCAAAGGTACTTTCCAGAAATGTCGGCAGCTGTTTGACGCATTGCTTTAATTTGTTGTGGCCATTATGGTTGCTGTGATTTTCTTGAAGCTCCCAAGGGGTGACCCTGACCTCTGTTTGAGCATGGCCAGTTCAGGCATCTTTTTGGTAGGTCTGGCAGAATTAAACTTTCTGGCCCAAGGTAAAAGAGCTAATGCCTGTCTGCTCCTGCCACCAAGCTGGGGAAGTGCCCCGAAGAAAATCCAGGCTGGCTGCCGCTCCTTCTTTTGTATGATGAGAATCTGGGGAAAGTAACAACAGTTTCTGGGAGGCTGCTCTTTTCTCCATCACTCCTTCATAGTGGTAATTCTGCACCCCCACTTCCTGCCCACAGCAGCAACCTTGGCTTTCCCAGACTGTAGCATAGGCGGGATTAGAGTCTGCTGCCTTAAGCGTCTTCCTTTATTACCTGTGCTGACACAAAATGCTCACTAATCCTCACCACACCACAGATGTCTTGAAATTATTTAAACAGGTTGTTTTGCTTAGTGTGATTGTATTGTGCCCCAGAAGCTTTGGTATCCCCATGTCTTCTCTCTCACCTCGCAAGAGGAGCAAAGAGGATGCTCGTGTAGTGACTATGCTGTGGAAGGAGATAAACGCAGGGATTTTTTTATTCTTTTTTCAAACTCCTGGGTTGCCCCAAAACACCATTGTACCTTGGATGTCAGGGGAAGAGGGAAGAAAACTGAGACACAGGTTTCCTGCCAGTAATTATTTTACATAGTCTAAGCAGAGGAGAACTGGAAGGAGGGGAAGGCAGTGCAGAGAATGATCTCACTGAGGAAAAACAAAATGCAGAAGCTAGAGCTTTGCTTGGAGCCAGCTGGCCCCTTAGCTGGTCTGGTGTAAGGTTGTCTCCAGATGAAAAGCAGTCTGTTGCTCTTCTCCTGCTTTATTTGAGAAAAAGCAACTGGCTGAGTGTAGGATGGGATGGCAGGGGCCTCATTTCCACTTTACAGATTAAAGAGTCCTGCCTGAGTCAGTCCAAGAACAGAAAAAGTATAACTTCTTCATCTCATGTTGGCTGCGAAGGTTTGATTCTCTGGGGGCCTGTCTTACAAGGACTTTGCAGCAAACAATAAAATTATGAAACAGAGCTGAACTTATTGGTTCTTAATTGAGCAGATCTCCCCTGGAATGAGTGGGTTGTTTACTGCTTTGCAGCCTGCAGAATTTGATCCAGCATTTGGACTCAGTTTGAAGAAAAAATGGAAAGAGAAGGAAAACAAACATGAATTGTAGAATCAATTTTGAGCTGAATTCTGCTCCCTAGTGTTTTTTTGCTTCGAATGGATTGCAAACAAACAAGGAAATTTTCCTCATGCAAGAAGTTCTCACCCAGCATAGCATCTGCCTACCCAACTCCTCTCTTCTTCTGCCTCTGCAGCATCTCTTGTGTAGGATAGGAAAGAAGAAGGTGGAACTGATACATGGTGCACTGGATACCAGCAGAGCTTGACTTCGAGGCAGGTCTATCAGAGGCAATTCCACCCATCATCAGCTCTGAGATGGACAGATGATCTTGGGACACATGGAGATCATGATTTCATAGTTTGGAAGTGGGATTGGATCTCTTTATAGCACTTAGGTATTACAATTTGCTGAGGATAATAAAGATATGGCAGGTGAATAGACCGGAATTGGGGAAAACAAAATTTACATGATCAAGTTAGCACTAACTCTCATGGCCAAGAGAGCAAAACCAAGCCGCTTCAGGCAGACTCACATTCATCTGTATTTTTAGTGCAAAGAAGAGCTTTTCTGTGCAAAACTTAAAGTTCCCCATTAACCCAAGCAATCCAGAAAGTAGGAAGCAGATAATGGAACATTTCTGTCACCACTAAGGAGGGCTCCCATTAAATTGCTTGTAGGTCTTTGAAAAGGTCAGTCAAAGCTTAAGCAACCCCCTGTTGTTTGACAACATCAGAGCTCAAACGCCGTGATTCTGGAGAACTCTGCTCTTTGAAAGAGGGGGATGTTTAATTACCTTTTGAAAGCTGGCAGCAAGACAGGATGCAAGGATGTTTTCTTTCCTTTGTGTCAGTTGAACAACTTGCTATTTTGGGACATGAGAGCAACTAACCTACTGCACTAGAGGAGACTGTCCCTTCCTCTGGCCTGCTGGTGGGAGAAAAGCAAAGGCAAGAGGATATTAGTGAAGGTGAGCCTGCTGCAGGAAGGAAGCCTTGACACAAGAATGTTTGTGGAAGGGGAGGCAGAAGATCCTGATGCCATTCTTAATGTTGTATCAATGTGTCAATTCTGTTTGGCTTTAAATATATACTTATTCATTGGTCTTGTTTTGCAGGATGACATTGGTACAGTTGCAGGAAATCAACTGCTGTCACTTTAATAAAATCTGCCTTCATCATCAAAGGCACTGGAAAACTGTTTGCAGGAGTTTTAATTTTCAAAATTGCATTGCATCTGCTCCCTCCCAGGGGCAGTCTTTCACAGTGCTGGTTTTATGTTCTTCAACTATATATATAGTTTTTTCTTTCCAATGGTTTGGATTTGTGACATCTAAACAAGCTAAACAGAAACTGTGCCTCAGGGAGAAACATCCTCTTAAGTAACTGAAAATAAACTTGGATGGCATGCCTTGTGTAATATACAAATTCAGCTGTGCACATGGTGGGAACAGAGCATTAGACGTGGTACCTGCCACTGTAAAGAGAACACAAACGTATGTGTAACCTATGCTTGTGGTAAACATAAAAGAGATGTAAGAGGAAAAGGGCATTTGGTTTGTGTATCTCCAGCTAAACCTGTCCAAGAGGCCAAGTATCCATCATTCTAATTTCATGTACAGTACATGAAGTAAAAACAAGCACTTACTGTACTGATTCTTCCTGCCAACAGCATTCGCAGGGATTGGATGTTGCCTTGGTGGAAAGGCCTGGTTCACCAGTGCTAAGAGGTTATGGCTAAATATAAATTCCAAAGCAGATTTGTCTCAGCCAGGACATGCTGCCTGGTCAGCAGGCACACCAGCTCAGTGAACAGGGAAGAATTTGTGCACTTGCCATAGGGGCAGTAGGGCAAGTGCAGCCTTGTGCAGACTCAGTGTTCTTGGGAAACAAAGGCCTGCCTGGGAACAGAAGTTGATGCTGTAGATGTACAAAATCTTTATTCTTGATAGGATATAAACAGCACCAGTGTGGAAGAGTCACATCTAGGTTTGATGCAGGCGTGGGTTTATCTCTTTGTAATGGGCAAAATATATGGTCTTCCTTTACTGTCTTCTTCAGCTACATACCGGTTTTGTCTGGGAAAGAGTTAATTTTGTTGATAGTAGTTTGTGCGGTGCTCTGTTTTGGATTTGAGGTGAAAGGGGTTGAAAACACAGAGGTGTTTGAGTTATTGCTGAACCATGCTTGCACAGCGTCAGGGCCTTTTCTGCCCTGCCTTCTGCCCCAACAATGAGGAAGTTGGGAAAAGATACAGCCAGGACTGCTGACCCCAGCTGGCCAAAGGAAGATCCCAGTACCATACAGCACCATGCCCAACAAGAAGGTCTCACAGGAAAGGAAGAAGGTGGGGGGAACGTTTTGAGCTACGGCATTTGCTTTCCCATGTAATTGTTATGTGTGACAGGGCCCTGCTCTTCTGGAGATGGCTGATGGGAAGTAGAGACTTAATTGCCTATTTTGCTTTGCTTGTGGACACAGCTTTTGCTTTCCCTAGTAAACTGTTTTTATCTCAACCCATGAGGTTTTGCCCTTTTACCCTTCTGATGTGCTTCCCCATTCCACGGTGGTTATGTGGGGCTGAGCTGGGTTTAAACCACAAGAAGCTGGTAGACCACAATGGTCACTGGCCTTTGCTAACCTTCTGGAGATCTATTTACACAGGTAGCCCAGAGCTCTTGTGCCTTCAGTAGCCATTGTCTCTGGTGCTAATGGTTAGCTTTGCTGTGGCCAGGCAAAGCAAGTGATTAAGGATTTAAGCAATAATAAGAAAGGTCAGCCATGCATCAGCTGTTCGTCATCCTTCACTGCACTGTACACATGCGATGACCAGTCTCAGAAGCCCCAGGCATGATAGGTCTTGGCAGGCTGGACATGGCCACACCTGAGCTTGCTCAGCTGGGCTCCAAGGGCAGCCTGGAAACCCCTGCCCAAACAGCTGCTCATTAGGCTTGGAGGTGCTGAGTGCTCTTACTGAAAACTGTTCTGCTGACGGCTGTATGAAGGGCTGGGTGGCTGGGCACTGCATATCCCTGAGCTGGAAGTGTGGCATTTGTGATACTTGGTTGATTGGTTTTAATGCCACATATTAGGCAGAGGAATATTGGCTAAGACAGATAAGCAGTGCTAATTACATGCTGAAAGAATGCTGCAATCCTAATAGACGGAAGCAGGCATGTGTTGTATCTCAAATCTGTTGTTGCTGCTCAGTGCTAGTGCAGATTGGGCCTGTCTGGTACTGTGCAGTTTTGGCTTCACTCACCTGTGACAATGCAGCTCTCTTCGTGTCCTCTGCAAATGTCCCTGACAACAAAAAGAAAAATCTCAGCATCTGACTGATATCAGATCAGATATCCTGATCAGATCAGGAGCCCATATCAAGAGGTGGTGTAATTATGTAAGAGATGTTGTCCTGTAGTATTTAAAACATTCTGTGCAACGCCTATTCGGGTTGCTACACTATATACTATACTATATACACTTCTATAAATCCTCGCCCATTTTCCTCATCAGCTCAAGCCTAGCTGAACAGGAAGGTTTGCATGTTGATTACCCTGTGAACAAGGATATAATCCTTGCCCCATCCTTGCTGTAAACTCTTGCATTATTACTTGTTTCTGACAAAGTGAACATGTAGCAAAAGTATTTTTTGCTTTGCCATGCACACCAGCAATTTTATGATGACCATGTTTGACAACTAATTGGCTTCTTACCAAAACTGAAAACAATGGACACCTATTTTCAGCTGGGAAAGCCACACTCAGTATGTTCCCTGGCCAAGATAAAGCACTGAAGCAGCGTGACACAAAGTGCTTCAAGCTCGCTCCATGGCTTTTCTCTTTTTAACAGATCTGCTGATGAACTTGCCCTTTTTTCTCCCATGTCTCCTCTGTTCTAGGGCATTGACTGTTGACTGAAAGTATGTTTTCCTACAGCTAGGTTTTTCTTTTGCACTAGAACAAATATCTAAGTGCATGTTGCTTCTTGAGAGCAGGCATGTAGCTGTGCATGTTACTAAAGGAGGTGTGCTCACAGACTTGGTGAGAGGTTGGAAAGTCCTGGCATGATGAAAAAATGTTGTTAGTTAGACTGAAAATGAAACCTTAGAAAAATGTTTGACATGGCTCTAGTTATTGTTTCCTTGGTGCATACTATTGCTATGTTTAATATGTGGAAACTGGTGAGAATAAATCAGATTGCTAGACAGATTACTGATACTTGAAATGCTAGCTGCTCTAACTGACAGAGGAATGGTAACATATCTTTACGTATGCCTGTGTCTAAAAGAGAACAGTCATTCAACCTTTGGACACTTGCAAAGATGTTTTCAAAATATACTTCTCAGACATGACTTAAGTTGGAAAAGATTTTTCAAAATCTCTATTTGTGGAATAAAAATGTGTATTCTAAGGTAGAATACTTTACAGTCTTCAGTTTTACCTATTCTTTGTTAATGTGGCAGTTTCTATTAAACTCAGTCCAGGCAGGATGTTTAAGTACAGAAACAAAAAACAAAAGCAAAGTGGTTCTTGCTCCAAAACATCTTTTGCAATACCTATATGTTCTTGAATTTTGGTTTCTTTCCTCAGTAGAACAGTCCTGATAGGCCATTTTCCCCCCTTTGCCCTCCCTGCTTATTTTGTCTTCCGCAATGGTAACACCACATGAAGCAGATACTTTAAAATCTTCAAGCTCACAAGGTTCTAGGAGTATTCATAGCCATAAGTCTCTTGGTGATATACCAGCATCTTTCTAAAGAAGGAGTCATAGCAGAAGAGAAGGAGCTGTGTAAGGAGCTGGATGGATCCTACTGTTCCTGGCTCCCCAGCAGGTGGGGAGAGCATGCACTGTCCCTGGATCCAGCTGTTTAGGATTGTTTATCTTGCGCTCCTGATGTTTTGTTTAGTCAGTGATGATGTGTAAGATACAACTGGTTTTGACTTCCAGGTAGACAAAGTCCATGAAGCAACCAGGAGTCCCAAACATTTGTTGCTGGCAGAATGCTAGATAAACAGTAGCAATACCTACCTGTGTGGGTGGCAATTAATCACATCAATCAACCAGATCAGCTAGCAAAGCTTTTTTTTTTCCTTTTCTTTCCTTTTGTTCCTTGTCTCCTCCCACCTTCTTGTTTCCTGGTTGTTGCTCCTGCTGGCAGTAGAGCTGGGTTACGTAAACCCCGTGTCACCTCTTCTATGGTGGCCTGACCATTTAATGCTCTCAGCCCAGTTTAGCAGGGCACTCTCAGCCTACCTTTGAGCAGGGATTTCTTCTCTTTCTTTCTATTTATATTTCTGTTTCTTTCTATTTCTTAGAGAACTGAGCCAAAACTACTGCCTGTGGGTCTGTAGATTTATATGTGCTGTGTACCCATTTGAACAACCCTCCTGGAAATTTTTGAACTCATTGTTTTAGCTAAATTTGATGGAGCAGTAGAATTTTCAAAGGTATGTTCCTATGGCTTTTCTAAAATAAATGTGCAGAAGAAAAAGTAAGTTAGTCACAGGGAAAAGTACCATCGCAAACTTTTTTTATTCAGCACCTGCATGGAAGAAAGATTTTCTGAGACATGGAACCATGGGAAAACCATCCTTCAAAGCCTGGATAAGTACCAGTGGTAGCTGCTTGAGACACACAAGTCTGCAGTTTTGTTTTCCAGGCTTTTTTTTACTTTTTTTTTAAAGAGAAATGGGATGGCAATTTTTTATCAAAGGTAAAAAGAATTTTTTTCTTAAAATTGGAGGAATATTTTCCTAGTTTTGCAGCTTTTCTCTTTTCTTTTCTTTTCTTTTCTTTTCTTTTCTTTTCTTTTCTTTTCTTTTCTTTTCTTTTCTTTTCTTTTCTTTTCTTTTCTTTTCTTTTCTCTTTTCTCTTCTTTTCTTTTCTCTTCTCTTCCTTTTCTCTTCTCTTCCTCTTCTCTTCTATTCTATTCTCTTCTCTTCTCTTCTTTAGGCAAAGAAAAGGTTTTAGGCAAAGACTAAACAATGTGAAGTGTTAGAGATTGCAGGGACTGGTGCTTGCAGAAACATGCAGAATCCAAGCCAGTAAGTGAAGTGACTGTGGCAGCTGATAGGGAAGATGACCCACTGGAGGAACTTTAAATGTCTTTAAACACCAGACTGTGGTTTTCCCAGAAGGTCAAAATATTGAATAAAAAGAATCTTTATTTCTTGGTGGATTGTTATCATAAAACGCCTGAAAATTTTATGTGGAGGGAATAATTAAATACAAAAAAACCTCAAGACCAGGACAGTGCCCAGTTTTCCTTTCCACATATGCTGTTTCAGATTCCTTCATTTTTTACCTCATAATTGGATCCTAGGGCTGTTTTTCATCACAATATCTGTGCTGCCATTTTTCTTGGAGCTGAATTCAACCCATTACTGGAATCAAGAATTTGTCTGTGTATGATCTGGTGGGATCAAGCTTCCTGTTCAGTAACCTTTCCTCTAGCCCCGAATCCACCTGCATGTTTTACACCTCATGGAAGAGCAACCTACCAGGACTGCCATTTGAAGAAAAGAAAGAAAATAGTGTAAAAATGTCCTCCTGAAATTGTGCTCTCTTACACAAAGGACTGGCTGTGCCATGCCAGACTAAATTTCCTTCTATCCCTGAATCCTGTCTCCAAAGGTTTTAAATGTGGATGTCTAAGGAAATAGTGTATGGAGAGGGCAAGTAGCAGTGATGCTTTCCCAGCCTCCTGTGATTGTGAGATTTCTGAACCAGAGATTAAGTCTTTGTACAATTATGCAATGCTACAAAAAATTCCAGCTGTAAAGGAATATCTATTTGCATAATAAAACATTATTTAATTATCCCTGCAATTCCCCTGTACTTGCCAGGGAAGAGCTGTTTTATCTCCCTGGTGATAATCAATTACCACATAATAGGCTAAGACATATCAGAACAAGAAAAAAACCATGCAGGAAATGTGCAGGTGGGAAATTTTTGCCACTGTCTGTAGCTGGGCAGATAACAGTTTATTTCCATGCAGACTACAAGTTCTGAGCAGTAATAACTTGCATCTTTTGCATAAGCTTGGGCCAGTTTTACAGCCAGCCTGATTTGTGAGTACTCAGAGAATGTGAAATCGTGGCATTATGTGGTCTTTGTGTGAAGCTGAAGGAAGTGAAGAGCTTCACTTGGTGGTTCAGGCTCATGAGAACCTCATATTTAGGCTGGAAGGCTTGAGGTGCATGTTCCCACCCAGCGTGCAACCAAGGGAGGGTTTCAGGCTACCCTAATCTTCATGCACCTGGTAATACACAGGTTGTCTTGAGGGGCAGCAGAAATTGTTTCTCAGTAGCTCACAGGTTGTTTTTGAAACTTAATCCATTTAATTTCTTTAATGGCTTAGGCAGCAATTGACACTGGGGAACACTGTGGGCTTGCAACACAGTATGCACTAGCTTTTAGTATATTAAATAGCTCATTTTAATTCTGTCCTAAAATGGAATCCTTTGCATCTTTCGTGTTCATTACATAAGAAACAACCATAAACCATGACCTTAGTCCTTGACACTGGAAAGCATGTTGAATAAATATCTCTCTTCATTGTGGTCCTTGGCAATAACAGGTTTAATTTAGTGAATTTAGAGTTTAAGTTTATTCCTGTATAAGTTATAACAAAGGCTGCATGTTTCTCAAAGCCTTAAAACTTCACTACAAAAAAAGAATTTCCTAGATTCGAATAGCTGATCCAAAGCATAGGAACCCCTTTGTCTACTGCATAGATTTTATAGTAGATCCAGTTAATGCTGGATGTTAATGCTCCAGCAGTTAATCAGTTAATCCAGTTAATGCTCCAGCAATATATAACATGGTCGGATGAAGAGTGATGAAGTAATAAAGGCTAAAAGGATGACATTCCAGGTTTTCATTTCTTCAGTGCTTTGTTAAAGCGTCAGTGGTTTTTCCAGTGATTTTTAAAATTTCAGTAATTTATTGCTCCATATCAAATCTCTAGCCCCACTTGAATGGCAGTGGCTTAAGAATTCAGCATATTTTTGACTCATTTTGCTAACCAGAGTTTAAGCTAAAAAAAACCCAACCCCCCCCCCCAAAAAAACACCAAAAAAAAAAAGACTCCTCGAAGCCACTGTCTTAAGAATGACTTCAATGACACAAGGGTGCAGCAGCTGTTTTGAAGGAGTATTGCATCCATGTTTGGTAAAACACTTGCTGTCTAGGAATTTGTTATCAGCACATTTATAAAAGCATTTACATGATAATGCTTTAGCAGATTTTGTCCAACAACTCTGCAGTCTCCTCCTTGCTTGGAAATGGAAGGCTTCCAGAGGCAGACAATGGTGAAGTTGGCCAGGTCAGCCTGCCTACGACCAAGTCCCTGACTTGTAGATTTCTTTCAAATACTTTGGGCTGTCATTTCCCTTTGCTCTTCACATCTGTGTACTTTTTAAGGTCATTTGTCAACTAAAGAATTTAGAATCTCAAGTCTGGAACACAGCACAATGGGCTGCCATACTGCTGAACTAGCTTTTTTATACCCTTTTTTCTCTCTCCAAATTAGATGGCAGGGCTTCCACTAAAAGGTTGATTCACTGCAGTGATTGACAGGAAGGTGAACAAGAGATTTGAAAGCTTCAGAACAGAAATCCCTTTACTACATCAGGCATGTTCTGCTTTTTACAAAATTAGGTCCTCCAGTTCTATCAGGGATTAACATTTTTGTAACTCAGAAGATGGTGTACAAAAAAAGAAAAATTTTTATGGTGCTGTTAACAGCTAGCAGTGCCAAAGTAGATTATGCCATTATTTGCTTAGAAGAAAAACAACGCTTGCAATCTGACCTTAGTGGAGCATTTTTACTGCGTTCAACTGTTGAAACATAAGATCAGAACCTAACTATATGTGGTAAAATGGATAACATTTACATCTTCTACCAGTTAAGTACTGCTTGTGAATTTTTTCTCCCTAAATTCCAATAATTCGGTGAATTTCCATGTCAGAGCTTTGTCCACTGATCTATCAGCAGCATTTCTATAGAAATATGTGTTTTACTTATGTTCACAAAGGAAGGCTAATGGGGTGCACCTTGGTCCAAATAACCAGCAAGAAATGTGCTGCTTTTTCACTCTCTCCTCTTTCTCACCTTGCTGTCTAGCACATCCCAGCAGAAGTAACACTCCTTATAAGATCTCCACTTCTTGCCAAGATGTAGGACAGAAGTTTAATGCATATCTAGAGTCCCTTTAGGAGAAATAATTTTTAAGTGATGAAGCTCTACCAACCACACAGCTGAGGAGCAAGGATCTCTTCAGTCTGTCCATGTCTTTCTTTGCAGACTTGTAGAGAATCCTGAAGTCCATTCAGAGACCAAAGGGAGCGTGCCATTGCTGGAAAAAGAGAGGGGGTTCAAAGACAAGGAGCTTCATGATGCTGTGATTCTGTATGAATACAGAGGTAAGCATCATCTTGGAATTACCCTCGAGTTTTTGTGTTTCCTGCTTCATCCTTTTGTTTTCTAGAGCAGAGAAGGAGGAATATGCCCTCAAACAGTGGCATTCCCAGTAAAGCGTATCTCCCTAAACCCCTTGTCTCCTGTCCACCATTTATTTCTCCAGCCCAGCATTTATTTCACTTATGCTTATATATGCTTAAAATGCCCACACTTCTCATTCTAGTGCATATTCATGTTTAGAAGGTGACATTTCATTGTGCCTTATGTTTAATAATTTTGTTTCTAAATGGATGTGAGATAATTTGTATAGGAACACACCTGTTTCTGTTGTTTTTTTGTTTGTTTGTTTGTTTTGGTTTGGTTTTTTTTTTTACATAAACAAGTCTGGGAATAATTTTCTTTGAAAAGACTATTTTCAAAGTGTCCTTCTTGAGATATTTCAGGCCTTAATTTTGAAAATACCCCAGTGGACTTGCCTTCAGAATTTTTATTGCTCTCTCCCCTGTGTGACAGTCGCTCATGCAGACAAGCTTTCTGTATTTTTCCAAGTTCCCTTGATCTTCAAGAAAGATGGAGCAAGTAGTGGAGAAACAAGGAGTTAGTTTGTAATATTTGCAGATGAGGAGTAAATGAGGAATTTCTCGTACCTGATGTTTAAGAAGGAATTGTGAGAATTCATAAAGCAATGAATTCTGTGATAGAAGGGTACTCTGGTTAGGTTTTGCAATGGGCACAAACTTTAAGCCTCAGTTTTATTATCTGCAATGGTTTTGATCTAGTTGCTGAGAAAATACAGGTAAGATTTCTAATGACACAAACCCAAAGAAATATATCACTGAAATGAGAACATCAAGATTTCCGTTTAGTCTAAAATGCCACCCAAAGATGCTTTTCCAAAGACTTTCTGGTTCTCTCTTGGAAACCTTACAAGCTTTTGTTTCCCCTCGGGACTTCTAGAATTTCCCTGTTTAGACTGGAGGGTCTCTGAAGCGGAGGCTGTTTTGATAAACTGTGTGTACAGCACCTTACACAATGGACCTCTGATCACAGCCTGCATCTCCACGTTATGGCAATGCAAATAAATATGTGAACAACTGTCCCCTGAACAGGAAGGAAAATAAAAATCTAATTCCCCAGAGAGTTGACACATATATGGTAACCAGTCTCCTATCATAATAATGTTGTATTTGTTGAAATCCAAGATTTAGTAGATGTTCAGCTTTCCTAGCATGGCAGAAGTACTCTCCCATTTTCTCTCATGTCTTTCTGCAGAAGTTTTTTCTTGTTTGCTTTTAATCCTGTTTTGCCTGACACTAGGGGAGACTTTGTTTTACTAACATTTGTAGCCATCACTTTGATCTGCATCAGGAAAGCTCAAGATCGGCTTCATGGCCCATAGGAAACAGATGAGATCAGAATATGCCAGTTTTAAAAGCCTCGCTAGATTTGCTCTAGAAGAAGTAGTTCTTGTTCCTTAGTTAATTGCAAATTACATCTTTATTTTTAACAAAAATGCTATGTTTTCTACACATGATTTTTCATTTGTGAAGGCTGGAGGCTGGTTTCTATTTATTCCTGACACACATGACATTCTTTGTTCCTTGTAAATAAAAGAAATATTGTAGTTTCCAAAGTCTCATTTACTGCAGGTTTTTGTGCTTGCTTGTTTTCTAATCTTCCTCTGTCATAGTGTTTGTTAGCAAAATCATCGCTCCTGACCAGTACTTCCAAAAATGTATTATTATAGATCAGGGTAGTGTAATATCAGATTGGGTGTGGGTAGAAAAGGTTTCTTTGTTTCAGCAAGCACTGTGCAACTGCATCAGCGATCATGACTAAGCTGATTTTAGACCAGCTTCCCTCTTTCCTAACAAGGGAGGAAGCGGGATTTATTCAAGGGCATTCTGGAGAATCAAGGAGAGGAACACCAGAGGAGCAGACAAAGGCCATGCCAATCCTGTCAGCATCCCCTGCCACAGCACATGTGGTGACTGGGCAGAGAAGCGCTGGCAGCTGTGCTTTGCCCTCAGTGCTTAGCCTTTGGAGCAAGGCATGCTCCGTCTCCTGCGCCAGGATTTTACAGTCATAGGAAGGCTCAAGTAATGGTGCTTCTGTTACTTATTGAGTCTTCTGGTGGGTAAAAAAAGTCTGGATGTAAGTCGGAATGTGCTAAACCACCAGGCACTTTGGTGGTAGCTGCAAGTGACTGGATATTGCAGCACACCCTAAGAAAAAAATGACTGTGTGTCTTGCTATAAAAACTGAATGTGCAAAACAGAGTGAGGTGGCTCAGCCATATCCCTGTGCACCCATCTGTGCTCGGCTGGGCCTGCAAGGCATTTCCCTGTTTCTACTTGTTTGCCCTGGAAATGGGGGGGAAAGCCTGTCCACATTCCTCCTCTGCTGCACTGTGACTGTTCAAGGCAGCCTGGAGTTTCACATGATAGACATGAATGGCTGGAGAAGGATCCTCCTCAGTGCCAGCTTTCCTCTTCCAGATATTTCCTCCTTCCCTCTCTGTGTGAAATGAGCAGTTTGCCAGAGTACAGAAAATTCTACAGGCTATAAGGACTCTGCAGGTACTGAGAAGAATTTTACAGAAATACCTTTTTAAGTTGAAAACAAATTTTCTTTGACCTTTTTCATGTGCTGTTTGTGCTTGTTTGCCACTGGTGTTCATGTTGGTGCAATTTGGGGCTGGGGGGTATAGGAGTGGTCATAGAATAATAATTAAATTGGCGTATTTGCAGCAAGGCTTTTCATTAGCACCAGAGAAGTGACTGACTATAAGAAAGAACCTTAAGGCATCACGAATGCAAAAACAAAACAGTTATGTCCAGTCAGAACAACGCCAGTTGTGAATTTAGATTTTAACAATCCTTACAAAGTGTTCATTCATTATTAACAAAATGATGTAATAATAATAATAAGAAGAATAATTTTGCTTGAATAAATATGAGAGCTCTAGAGTAGGTGGCTGCCAACAGTAATATCACCTCTTTCATAGTGTTCTTTCATCAAATGTTATCATATTGTGTATTAGCTGGTTACTGAGAAAATCTATGACTATAAACAGAAAAGTTTCTCTATCCCATCATACAAAAAAAGAAGTTATCCGTAATTGTCTTCACAGTTTATGGACTGTATAATGTTAAGTGGTTGAAGCCCTTTAAGATAGTACCTTTCAGTGTTCTTTCCCCCAAAGCACGTGCCAAACATTTAGATTTTTGTCATGCTGGGAAACTACAGAACATACCCACGTGAGTTGTTCAGAAGAAGACATACATCACTTTTCTTTGGAAGAACATTTGTATTTGCTGGCAAACTTTGTCTTGAACAAACATTGTGAAACTTTGGTTTGGGCAGCCATTCAAGAATACCCCAAAACTCTGTTCACTGGGAAAGATTCCTGTATTCGTGCAGCAGTTTCTAGACCAATACAGGCTCTATGAGGGTATTTATGAAGGTAGCTTTAAAAAAAATCTATCTCAAAACTCTAACTGTTCTAATTCTAAAATCCAGAAAACAAATAAGCCAGCTGTTAAGGAGTATGCCTGGCAGGTACCAGCGAGTTAGATGGTAGCGTGACTTTCACATGAACTTCCTGTAGATAATTCAGCCTTACAGCAAATCCTATAATTCTCTGCTCTTATCCATCTCAAATATTGCAATTATTGCAAATATGACTTGGGCATTTCATGAGGCATTAATCATTTTTATCAGATATTTGGCTTCAGAAATTATTTTGTAATGCTGTTTACTTTGTTACTCAGAGATGAGTTATTACAGAACAGTAGTGTTGGCCATGGGAAAAGGCTGAAAGGAGGTGAAAGGCTTTATCCTTTGCATTAAGAAGCAATTGTAGAATGATTATTGACTAGGTGTGCGTTTTCCATGGCAGCTATGCCTATGCCTTGCCATCAGAGAGTGAATAACGGTTCCATGGTTTGTTGCTACATTTGGTTTTCCATCCAATTCTGCTTTCCACCAAAGTCAGGACACCTGCAAGGTGTAACTTCATTGGGAAAAGTAGCACCCATCAGCCATCATGTGAACTAAAAGAAAAAGGAATACAACTTATAACTTGGACTCTTGCATCCTGTGGTGTGTGCATATGCTGTTTATAAAAGGTGCTGAATCCAAATCCTGGCCTTGACCGGAAGTAGATCCAGTACAATCCCAATTGTTCAAATCCCAGCCAGGATGTCTGCCCTGCTTGCAACTGCAAGGTTGCTTAATTGAATTTAATGAGGTTGTCCGTATGCAGCACAGTTGGCAGATAGTTGCCAGAAGCATCTGATGAGCTCTCCTGAAATTCTGCTCCATAGGGACTGGCTTTCTGTCACTAGCAATGGGTCAGGCTACCCCACAGCTTCTGTGTAGGAGGGTGCCACAAAACATTGTTTCCCAGGGCAAAACCAACCTAACTCTCTGCTCCTGAAACAAACTATTTAGCCAATTTGGAAGAGCTGTCCAGACTTCTCCCCATGTATCCAGATTTAAACTTGCAGTTCAGGATGTTACACAGAGTGAATATCTCCTGCAACACGTGGGCAGAGTGTCCTGTGATTTTTGCTGTAATTAAGTAGATGGGCATATTTCAGCCCAGTTGTGTTTAGCATTACATTTTACATAGAATTTATGGCTGAGATTTCCAGCAGTGAATTGACCTCTAGAGGAGTGTGGTTTATCCTCCATAGCCACATAGTGCTTCAGCAGTGTGTGGAAGCCAGGAACTAGACAGTGAAGGAGAATCAGATTCTTCTTCAGCCTGCACTCCTTCCCTGCCCCTGCCCTGCTCTGGCTGAGTCTCTGAAAAACTAATTCCCCAGCAATTCCCCCTCAGATGAAACTGGTACTAAAACATGTTAAAAATAAAAGGAGTCATTGTTCCAATCCTCCGGAGATTAGTTATTAACCTATGTGATAGGTACAGGCTAGAAAACATGAGTATTTTAAGGTTAAAGTGTGGTTAAACTGTGAATATGAAGTGGGGTGGTTTGGTTTTGCTTTTTTTTTTAAATCAATTTTATCTAATCTTATTTCAGAATCTAAGAGCAGCCACAGGAAAATGAGAAGCATATAATCTGCAGTCCTGAAAATTTTGTCACCTTAAAATGGAGATGGCTTGTTTCTACAGAATTTTTTGGTTTTCGATTCAGGTGTCTTCAGACAAAGGATTTCTCATTTTCTCATTCCCTTTCTTTCTTGGTTTTGTTATTAAAATAAAGTAAATACATATATACAACTTTTTCACTGCTATAACACTTCTGTATTGCTAAGAAAATGAAACCAACCTTGATGAAAGAGCTTGGGAAATTGACAGACAGGGAAAAGCAAAGTTTTCCTTTTGGGCCATGAGCTGGCACTGCAATTCTGAGATAATCTTGCAGTGCTTTTCTTACAGTGGGGCTTGTGAAGCTTGGCTGATTCTTATAAAAAATTTCTTGCTCAGGGTTCATGGAAGTTAAAATATGAAGAGAAGGTTCTTTATTTTAAAAAGTGTTATATCAAAGCGTGAAACATCTGCAGTATCAAGAAGGCTCCTTCAGAATGATGGAATGGGGTCTGGGCCTTGGGGAAATTCTCCTGTCTCTCGTCTTTGGGACTATCTTCTGTTACTTAAGCTTGGGAGTGTGTCTTTCAGGATAATTCCCATCAGATGGGAACTACTGGAGAGCTACTATGATTTTAGTATATTGGCTGCATTAGTCTCTGTTACAGAGGACCATGGCACTTAGTTAGCAGCCTGGGAATACGTTCCTGTAAGAAACAACATAGTTCTCATATCTGCATGTGCCTAGTGTCCTGCATTTGGGGCTGATGAAGTATTTTCTGCCTCTGAGCAGAGCTAAATGAATACCAAGCCCAAAGGGAAAGAAACATTCCATAACTTGACCATGAGGGATAGTTGCAGAAAAAGGATGAAAAAGCATGTCTACAAATATGAGAGCTTCTAAAGGAAGACACGGTTGTGCAAGAAACCTGCATATTGGAGAAAAATATATCACACAGAAAAAACAAAGAAGCAGATATGGAAACAGAGTGTATGGATTCTACTAGCAAAATGGAAAAAACCAAAGTTTCTCTCTGCATTTATGTATATATTAAAATATTTAGGACTATGACGAAGTCTGTTACAGAAGATGATAGGGATGGTGTTTGTTTGGTTATAGGAGGAGAGTGAAAGGCTGAAAGAAAGAAGAGAGAAAACAAGTGGGTGTACTGGTGCCTCTCATTATTAGATAAATGGAGTTTTTCATTCTCTTTCTTGCTGCTCCTCCATTTACGAATCATGTTGCATTTCTAGGCTGTCTTGCATCCTTTGGCTTTTTTTTACCACATGTCTTGCCAGCCTATCAAATATTTGTATAAATTCTCAGTGCAGTATTGCTGAAATTTCAAGCCCCTGAGAAACTTGTGTCAGTGATGATCACAAGCCAATTATCAAAACTAGAACCTTGCAAGACAGGTAATCATTCCAACCTAAAAAAATTTAAAGTATCTGTGTTTAAATTAAAAATCACTATCCTACAGGATACAGCCGAAAAAGGGCTCCATACCTGTAGATTTCATTGGTAGTGTGATGTTTAAACAGAATTTAGGATCCTACTTACCTTTATCATAAGGTTCATGACTTTGTAACAATTAATGTTGTAATAATATGCTAACTTTTTATCCCTTGTTTCATCAGTGAAATTGGGAATTACTGATAAATAAATATTTCCATAAAAGATTTTTTCTTTTCAAGTTTTCCAATTGGAAAGTTGAAATTGATGTGTAAAATGGAACAAACAGAGGTTTTTATAACAAAAATGAACATCAATTTAGGCCAGTTTTGGTGAGGTTTTTTGTCCAATATTTAAGCTGGAGACTTCTATACTTTCCATCTGGTTTCCTTCAAGAGTTATGTGTTGTAGTAATCAAGTATTTTGACAGCTGAAATTCTATGAAAATCCTATCCATTCCCAACTGGAGGAATAATACCAGGTATTTCATAAAGCTTGAAAGGGTGGCATTTCCTTACAACATCAGGATATAAGGGAGAGAACCAAAAGAGGAAAAATAAAGGAAATTTCTGCCCCCTCTTTGATGGAAAGTTCCACATGTTAGTCTCTAGAAGAAGCAGAGCACAGGTAAACTTGCCAGATTCTTATGTCATCTTGGAACATTTCTTGTTCCCATTCTCTGCTTTCAGAATTTGAAATTGTTCAGACCCACTATTCTCAAATGAACAGAAAAGTGATTTTAATGTGTGTTTATCATAAACAATGATTTTTTTTTTTTTTAGTTTTGCTGTTTCTTGCTTTTTAAATTCATTGCTCCTCAGTGATCTGATCCCTCCTTCTCAGAAATGTTTGGTGTTGGGGCACTCAAGTGGTTATAGAGAAGCAGCGGTTGCCAGGAAGAGTCAGGTATTGCCCAAAGGTGGTAGCACTGATTTAGAAAGTGGCTCTCCCTTGTGAGTCAGGATGCAAAAAGTCATTTTGTTGTTCATCCTTTGGATAAAAAAGAAGTTTCAATGTTTAAATGCAGCTAGATACAATTAACGTCATAGTGCCCTTGAGGTGCAAGTGACTAATCTTTGTTTCAAAGAACTCCAGACATCTTGCATGGTGTGGAGGTGAAATAGGCATTACAGCACTTACAGTGGGGTTAACATAGATGATTACCACAAAAAGGCACATTAAAGTTACTGCTTCCCTTCCCCCTCCCTCCAGCCTCCTCCTACATTGCAAATAGCACATGAAGGTCACCTGCGGAACATTGTGGCTGGATTTGGGTTGGGCTTTTTTGTTGTTTTTGTTTTGGTTTTGTTGTTTGTTTGTTTTTCTGGATAGAAAAAGTAAACAAGGAAGGAACATTGAGGGCAAAGGAGTTGAAATTCTTGGTTTCTGCCTGTTGCTGCTTTTGGTTTTTGAATCCCACTGGCAAAATTCTGAGGTCTGGCTCCTACTTCTAAGCTCATGGTGAGCCCAAGTGTCCTTTCCAATATATTCTGCTTAGTAAAAGCTAAATGTCAAAGTACAAAGCTGTAGTGGAACTAGTTGTTTCCTATTAATGATTTTTTTTTTTTTAGTGTTGAGTGGCCATTGCTAGCCACTGTTAGTTTTTTGCTTGATGTTTCTGATCATTTCTAAGACCCACCTTGGTAGGTTAATTGAATTATCCTACCCTGATTGCAGATTAATTATGGCTGGGGTTTATGGAATCAGTTGCCCAACAGAACTTCAAATGTGCAGTCACTGCTGACATTTAAAAGCAGATTGAATAAATTAAAATGCCTTCTCCAGCTATTAACTGAATTCTGTCCTCAATTACTGAAATATTATTTTAAAACTATTTTCCAAAAATAAAGGAAGATTTTGCTCTCCAGAACAGTTTTACTAAGAAGTAGCCACACAGAGAGCCACATACAGAGGGAGGGCTGACAGATTGGACTGGAGTAAGGATATTTTGTCAGCCCTTGTAACCACCACATGGCATGCTTGTTCAATCCACATACATATAATTACAGGACATCTTAATATCACTCTGTATTGGCCAGAGCCAGCAAGACCGCTCTGAATGGGGCTAGAATATTTGGCACATTCATCTTCTCCCTTACTCATTATAGAGCTGTGATTGGCAAAACCAGGAGAATTTCCACGGAAGCCCACGTGATAAAAGATGAATATGTGCCTGCCTCTGTGGAGTGGTCCTGAGCATGTGCAAATATTTCCAAAGGAAGTCCTGTGGACTGCCTGGTCATCATTCCTAATCCTCTGCAAAAACACCACTTCACTCTTCCCTTGAGATGTTGGCATTTGTTGGCTTTCTACACATGGATGCACGGACTGGAGATGGGCACTCTTCTAGGCAAAGCATGGTTAGTTGTGTAGTGCTCTGCCTGCAAACCCTTCTTTTCCTGCAGGGTATATGTAAACAGGTTGTGTCCTACTGCAAAATGCAACAGCTTCCCTGAGTCGCAAAAGCCCCCTTGTTCATCTACGGCATCTGTGCTGCGGAGGGGAGGGATGCACAGCTGTAAGCTGGACCTGCATCGTGTCCTTTGGAACATTTGTGTTGTTCTGGGCTGCTGAAGAGTCAGCTGTAGTAGTTTTTTCTTTCTAACATATCTGCCTGGCTTGTACATTTATGCTGTCCTTTTAGCTTAAAACGTGTTCTCTGACCTGTAGGCCTTCCAACACACAATCTCAAGGGCAGGATTCCTTAAGTCTCAGCCTTTGCAAGACACAGTAGAGTTAACCAAGTACCCATTACATCCATGGTGGATATGGCATGCACAAGGTGGCTACAAAACCAACATTGACCCAGGTGGTTTATAATCTTTTCTACAGTGTGATATTTGCAATAGTTTGTATCAAATACAGGTGGAGAGTGGCTTCCTACTCCTGTTGTTAAAGGGATGAAAGCTCACGGGCACCAGCATATATGGTAAAGTCAGCATGAAGCACACTAGAAAAGCAAAGGTCCATGTCTGATTTCCATTGCTGTGTGATTCTCTGTTCTGTACTAACAAAAGGCACCATAAGCACAATGCCCAAACTCCAAATATTTAGGTTTAGTAAAACAGCTCACAAAGCAGCAGCCAGCACAGGGTTAGCTAAAAATTATGGAAGATGTGAAAAATGGGAGAAGCTTGTTGTAGCACTGCTAAAGGAGCTTCTTCACATGGATAAAAAAATACCCAGCACTGGTCAGAAAAGGCTGCAAATAGTTAGTAGAAAGAAATAAAACCCCCAAGAACTGTAGATTAATAACTCCTGATTCAATCAAGTGTATTAGTCTGGCTCACCACTTTTAAGAGTTCACTTTTTATTTAAGAATCCATAATTCAAAAGTTTTGATGTCTGTATTGATGGGAATGCATGTCAGATGCTGCTCCCTAGGAAATGAAGATAAAAACATATTAAAGTTGCCAGCTGTGAGTGGCAGAAGGGGCTCAGAGCTCTGTTTTTGGCTCCTGAAGAGGGTTAAAATTCCATCACTCGATTCTGGTGAAGATAAAGTATCCCAATCCAGACTGGCTTTGGTCGTCTTCTGCTATATGTTCCTTAACATGATGCAAATCCCTCCATTATGGTTTAACCTAAACTCATGGATCAAAGACACTTTTGCAAGCTGCTGTTTCATTGTACTCAGTGATGCTGAGGACTGACTTGGTGTCTGTCTAGGAAAGCTTTTGCATTTCTAGCTTCAGTCCATCAGGTCACTAAATTTATTAAGAGAGGTAGTCCCAAACTATCACAGATAATTGGAAAGCATTCAAAAGCAATGATCAGTGTCTAATTTTAGTAAACTCCTGACTTGGAGTTTTTGCTTAAGACATCACTTTATAGCCAGCTGTCATGAGGTGAAGCACCTGGTTCATGTAATTTAATAATTTTGACCATGCAATCTAACCCTTTCTGCTTTTTATCAGAAAATGATCCTAAGTAGCCACAAAAAATTTAATTAATTAATACTAGAAGGATGTTGAGTTCTTGGTCTTCAGAGCAGTATCCTGCTAATGAAGCTTCTGCTACTGCACATCCACAATTTCAATAAATCTTGATTCTCCAGGGTTCATAAATAACCAGAATTGTTAGTTTTTTTAAAGAACAAAAATCATGGTAAAGGGCAGAGAAAGGAAAGTACAAACAAAAAGGGTCTATCTAGGAATTCTAGGTCAGTGAACAGTACAGATTAGGCCAAAGTCTAGGAAGGAGCAGGAGACTGAAAGGAATTGAGGGATATAAGAGAAAGGAGTGCAGAAAAAAAGGCTGAAATGGAAAAATAATGAGAAGGCCATGGACATCCAGAAGTTCTTTTGTAGTTCTGAACTTTTGAAAAATCATTTCTGGTGCTGACCATCAGCTAGATTTTTTGACACATCTGTTTTCTGAGAGAAGTGTTATATTCTAATTGCAGTCCTACTAGCAATTGTTTCTGGCTTGCCTGGCTCACCTTTCCTTTGCACTTTGGTTGGAATTATTAGCTACCCCTGTGCCACTGAGGGTAACTTCAGTAATAAGGTCTAACATGCCCTTATATAGATGAAGGATTCGATAGGCTCATCCACAGCTTCTTCTGTCTCTCTGAATAGTTTTACCCTAACAAATATCTAAATCTTCTTTTCATATCAATAGTAGTCAAGAAACAGTAACCCTAGTAACTTCTTGTAGCTCAATATTTTTTTTTCCAGTTTAAACAAGTTCTCAGCAAGTTGAAACACAGAAGAGGTGACTGTACAACAGAGCCCAAGGCTAACCTTTGTATGCATGTGTTAGCTTAGTCATGGAGAGACAGATTAGGAGAGAAAAAAATTGTAATTGGATGTGTTTTATTCAGTAATTTAATTTTGTTTTTCGAAGAAGGTTTCAGGCAAAAAGATAATGACAGCAATTTATTCAATTTATCCAGTGAAATATTTCAGATTGTATTAATAGACTGAAGTGATGTTTACATGTGTAGTTTTAGGTATAGTTTCCTACGGAGAAAAGCTCTTTAGGTCAGTAGTTACTCTCCACCTATATGCAGTCTACTGAGATGGACATTGCAAAAGCACAGGACTTGCATAATTGATAATTTGGGCTGGAATTTCTTCAAGAAACTTGGGATGACAAACGGGGACAGCCTCTTCTCTGGGTGACAGACAAGCTCTTGTTTGTCAAAACTAGTGTAACTTTTACACCTCTTACTCAAAGAATGTTTTGGGAAATTTCTTATCTGGTTAAAAAGACACACTAGCATATTTTCAGGAAAGAATGTAATTGTGAGTTTAACTTGATCTCCCTTCTACCTAAACCAACAACAAAACAAAAAAAAAGAAGCTGACTCAGGAAATACAAATATTTTGTTTTTCATTTTGATAATTTTGGGGCAATGATCGTGCACTTTTTCCCCGCGCCTTCCCTTTGGCTTACTAGTTCAGAAACTTGCTGAGGTTTTTTGTTCCCCACATTATGAAAGAGAACACCTTATGAAAGAGGATACCTTTTCTTGAGTTTTATGTTCTTTTAGGAAAAAGAAAATGTTGTTTTCTGGACTCTGGCAGTCAGGGCACGAAACTTGTTTTCTGCATGTAGCAATGCAATGTATGTAAAGTATGTGTGTCTTTCACAATGCAGCCTGTTCTGGCTTGTGGCCAATGTGTAAGATACCAATCAGAGATGAGCTTGGGAAAAAACAGATGAGGAAATTTTATGCAGAGTCACATTTTTTTCATAGTTTATATGGGCTTTTTTTCTTATTATGTTTAGTTATATTAGCTGAAGACATAGGTGCTCCATCAGTGGTTGGAAAGGAATAGCCCAGTTCCAACCACCTGTACAGCTTTTCTAGGGTTTGACAGACTGTTAGAGCTGCCTGTGTTTAAATGAGTGTCTACATTTGCATAGGCAAGCACCCATGGCAGTGGTACTTGCACAACACCTCACAGCTGTATGCACAGGTGACCTGCCTGGCAGCTCCAGTGGTCTGTTTGCTCGTGCATAAGCCACTTACTTACACAGAGAATCCTGAACGTTGAAGTTCAGTGTCAGAGCTGGTCCATAACATCCATGGAAATGCATGTGAACCCCAAAAAGCAGTTTACAGGGAGCCAGACTGAAACCCTGCAGAGTCTCCCTGGGGTGTGGTGGCCTCTTGGATTGCTGGAGCAGCTCTTTGGAACCTGTACTAAGATCATTCCTTATACCACACAGATGAAAATCCAGGATGCTTCCAATTAACTTTGATGTCTTAGATGTTCTGTGTCAACATAGACACAGAGTATGGTAGAGGTATTTAAAAGAGGGAAAATCAGTGAGATCTCAGCACACTTTCTCATATGTTATTTCAAGCTGGACTTGCAAATCCAAATTACTGTGAAGGCAATACATGGTTTTGGAGCAGATTGACCGGAAAGTTCATGTTCATATTGCAGCAGTGGAACACATGGTCATTCATGCTGGCAGCTCACTGCCATTCTGCTTGTGTAAATATAAAGGAAGGCAAAAGGAGTGGTTCTCAGCATTCCACCTTTATAGCCATCCTTTCACACCTCCAGTGCCTTCAACTAGTTTCTTTGGGGTGGAAATCATAGAGTCATAGAATGGTTTGGGTTGGAAAGGACCTTAAAAATCATCTAGTTCCAACCCCCCTGCCATGGGCAGGGACACTTTTCACTGGACCAGGTTGCTCAAGTCCCCATCTAACCTGGCCAGGGATGGGGCATCCACAACTACTCTGGACAACTTGTCTGGTGCCTCACCACCCTCACTGTAAATAATTTACTCCTAAAATCTACCTAAAATCTTCCTACCCTCTTCCAGTTTACAGCCATTACTCCTTGGAAAAATCTAGGTGCATAGGCCAGAAGGAAGCAGCAGATGATGGGATGCTCCAAGCAAATCCCCTGCATCCAAGTGTAGGTGCAGACTCAACTAAATCTTCTTACAGCAGAAATTCTTGTCACCTGCCAAGTGGAGATTCTTCTGCTTTGAACCACTAAATATTATTCTCACTAATTTTATTCCAGTTATCAAGGCTCTTACAGCCTTTTCAATTGCCTGTATGCTATTGATTTATCTCAATATTCCCCTTCAGCACTGGATACTCCCATATCCCCTATATCTCCTTATTTGCCTTATAATTCTGCTAATCCACATCTTCTCTAGCTTAAAACAGCGAGCTCCTATATGCCACTATATCAGCTGTCTTACGGGACTTGACATAAATCTGCCACATTTCTAAGAAAATCAGTTCAGAGAGAAAGGTTAAAGTCATGGCCCCATTTCAATCAACCCAGGCTGTATTTTATGCTATTTTCTATCTGCTTTCATGTGTTTGCATACAACAGCAGTCAGACTTACAGGTCTGTAGGGGCCATCATATTCCACCTTTTACTTTTTTTTTTCCTTGCTGTTCTCCTCTCGTATGGTTTTGTTTTGTTTCCAACATAGACACAGAGTATGGTAGAGGTATTTCAAAGAGGGAAAATCAGTAAGAGTTCAAATCCTGCAGGAGTTCTTTATGTGAACTTCCAAGGTATTCGGGAGGAGTTTGTTGTAGAAACCCTCTGTGAGATCAAGTTTGACATAAATAGTCTACCAAGCTAGCAATTGCACCAACATGTGCAATAATAATTCACTATACAATGGCAACAAGGGTTTGTCTGTTCAAATTTGTTCTAAAAGCGTACAATATGGAGGGACTTACAAGTTGGGGAATGTTTTTAGCTCTGATCTTGGTATCTCTAGGTTGCATTCTATATCAGCAAATTGGAAATAACATACCTTTAGTAGCTTACTATGCCAATATTATTAGAAAGTATCCAAAAAAGTTAAAAAAAAAAGTTAAGCAGGAGTTACCATGATCAGTTATCATCACTCAAGAGACTTATATGGGACTTAGTCAGTACAGAAGCGTGTGTGCGAGGGTGGATAACAAAAACTTGTGGGTATTGTGGTGACCCAGCCAGCAGACATGGCAGGAGCTGGGGTGACAGTCTGGACTCTGTGGCCACAGCCCTGGCCCTGGTCATGGAAATACACACAACTTTGGCTTGAAGCAAAGTGCTTGAGGATTCTTATATAACTTCAGTTCATTGCAGTTGTTGATGCTGCAGCTCAAACCAGAATTTATTTGGCTAAAGGATGTTTAAGATGATGAAGTGATCTCTAATTATAATGTGCTGAAAGAGCTCCTGAAAAATTGTCTCCTTTCTGCTTTTAATTTAGCTGGCGGCATTGGAAAAGAAATCCAGGCGGTGGAAAAAATTTCTTTAGTCACAGTAAAGTTTTCATATGTATTCTTCAGGAAAATTCCATGTCATTTTTGGTGTCTCGGGCTCTGTCCTAGTACAGCACAGCAATGTGCATTTGACCTCAAGGATATGATATATCTTAGTAAGATCAGAGGAGCATGCATACGTAGTATCAATTTAGATTGTATTTGGACCCAGGCAGATCCAAGTATTAGACTTTGGATTCAGTCATTTTAAATTGTGTGTCAGGCAAACCCATAGAAGTTTGGCTTCTTTTAACTTCTCCCTGTTTGTCCACGAGGCAGCAATCCCTAGATAAATGCTATAATCAGATTCCTTTTGCCCATACTATTTTGTGTCTGTTTTGGGCAGTACTATTTCAGTATGCACACCATAAAACTGTGCTGGACTTTTTTCTCTGAGCCATGGGACATTACAAATGCACATGTAATTTGTTCTCCTCTCTCACTGCAAGCTTGGTGCTACTGTTGGTGCTTGCCATTTTTCTTTTGGACTTTTGTAGCTTCCAGTTCTCTCACTGTTCTGTTCAGTGAGTCTTTATTTCATGCTCTTTCCAGGCTAGTGCCAACAATACATGTAATACACTAATTATTTACTCTGCTAGGTCATAAATTGCATTCACTGTCTCAGGATCCAGTCCTGCAGTGTCTTCAGCAGTGTTCAGGAGGGCATGCAAGAGCATGCTGTGAGGAAAAAGTCACACTGGTTTGTACAGGGCGTTTTTAATGGTGAAACAAAGCACCTGCATGGGTCCCTTGCCATCTGGTCCATCAGGAATGGCTTTGAATGGTCAGCCATCACAGCTTGAGGGATGGGAGCAAGGTACCAACTCTTCACTATTCCCACCCAGAAGACAATTTTCCCCTTCAGTGCAGAACTCAAGGTGCCCTGGTAGCACTGAGCATGGCAGTCACTCCCCAAAAAGTCACTCCGAGCTGCTTTCACCACGGCTCAGCACCGAGCCTCTGAGAGCACAGCCAAAACGCTCCCCCAGCAGGCTCTGAAGTTGTGTTGGCACAGGCAATATTGTGGAGGGGGCACTGGGGAGAAAGTGGTTTGCTGAGCCAGAGGGTAGGAAGAGAGAAGGGGTTGGAGAGGCAAGCCAACCCAGAAAAATGTGGGTACTTTCCACCTGAGAACTGGCGTCTCACCAAAGGATCCTTGGGTCTGCTTGGAGAGGATATTACCTTTTCCATTCTTGCTGCAGGGTTCTTTGGCTCCTAGGTCATTTCCAGAGTTGTTATTGCAAAGTAATATTCATGAGAACTGATCTGGGAGGTAAAAAAATATACCCCTTCAGCTAGGTGTGTGACCCATGGTGAAGTTAAATCAGCTTTGTAAGGTATCTTTTGTAACCTACTGTTTCAAATAAATAAAGCTTCAGATAAAAATTAGGCATTTAAAGAGGCCTTCTCGGTAGGTTTAGTTGGTTTTTTTCTTCAATATTTCTTCTATTTATAGCTTTTTGTGATAAATGACCACTGTTTTGCCAAGCATTCAGTAGAGTTTTTAATTATGCATACTAGCATTTTATGTAACTTTTTGGGTAGCAGGCATTTCTGATATTTTCAGAGGGGTGGATGCTGATTTACTGCAACTGGACTTGGTATCTGTGAGTGTGTGTTGTGACACCCCCTTTTACTTGCTTTTCTTTAGGAGAGTGGGACAGAAATTAAACCAAATAAAACAATACTTAGAACATTTTGAGCAAGCTTGGATCCAGAGAGAGAATGTGGTGCTTGGGTTGTCAGTCTAGACATGGGCCAACTGATCTTTTTCTAAGTTTTGGTCTGTTATTTTTACATAAAAAATACATCAAACATAACTATTCATATTATATATTAAATTAATTGGAATAAATTACTTATTTTAAGCCTAGAGACACACACCATTCAAGAGAATAAGCCCATAAAATTAATATTTGCATCTGCTCTAGACATCTGAATGGTACTTTCTGCTCTGTGTAATCCCTGGAGCTGCTGTGCTCTGCACCTCTCCTGTGCAGGTTGTGTGATTTTAGTGAGCTCTTTTTGTTTGTCATGACTGCAAAAGCTGATTAGAGAGGAAGGTGTCTGCCCTGCAAGGACAGCAACAGGGATCTGATGCTTATAGTTCTGTGTAAGCCAATATTTTACTCTGGCCATCTTCTAGCAAAATATATTTCACCTGTAACTTTGGTAGTATACCTTGCATTTATGGTCACTAGTGTCTCTCACTTTACTTAGGGGTATATTCTGTTGAGTTCTCATGTTATTTTATTCTTATGTATTTTCACTAACTCTTAACCACTGCCACTAATACTCTCTGAAAATAATTTGCAGGTTTGCCAGTTAGGTGCTGAACTTCAACTTTTGTGCTCTATGTATGAAGTATATCATTATAAAACGCTTTCTTGAAATGTCTTCTCTGAAATTTCAGACCGTGTTTAATCTTGCTCACAGGTCCAGCACTGTAATTTCATGTTCAGCTTGCAGTTTATAACACTGCAATCCTTTTTTTTAAGAGCTGCTAACCAATTATTCTCCATCCTATGAGTGAAGAGTTGCATATTCGTGCCAAAACCATAATACTTTGTTCTTCTGTCTACTAAATAAAATACTGGTTTTGCAGAGCATTTCTCCAATTTTCCTACAGGCGTGCATATTAATAATAATAAAGTTGTGCCCCTAAATCAGCCTTAACCAAGTAATTTAACAAAGGTCAAGGTTGTTTAAAATGTAGTCACAGGAGTCCAAAGAAGCGAATAGATGCAGATGGTAAAGAGGAGAGCTGTAATACAATAGCTAAAATCGTGTTAGTTCAAGCTGTGAAAACATTAATCCTGAAAATAATTAATCCCTGGAATAATGTTTGTACTATTGTTGTACAGTTCTACAAGCAAGTAAAAGAAATTATTATGTATTATTATGCCAACAAACACAATAATAACTCCTCTTTTGCTAATGATCTGAATACCCAGAATTAAACAATTTTGCAAATTAAGTGGTTTCTCAAAATGACCAGCATGTATAATTATATTTTTATAGAGGTGTATACACATATACACTTTTTTAAGAATTGTGGACCTTTATTCCCAGTAAAACTTTAATTAGGTTTGTTCCATAATTTCTGTTCTTCATTGTATATATGTGTGATATATGCAATCAGTGGTTGGAAAAAAATTACAAGTCCCACTCGGTCTTATAATCATGTCTCTTCTCATTACAGGAAGTGATAGTGCATGTGTTTAGAAGTGCTGATGCGACCATTGATGTGACTGCTACAAATCAGCCTAATTCAGCTTTTCTAAAAAAGCTGCATAAAATCTGGGTGTTTGTCACATGCTTGCCAGTTAAAATTGGTACAGATCATTTCAGAATTTTGAGAATTCTTCAGGCACAGGCTCAAGGAAGCTTTGCACATTTTCATTGTGTGTATTTTCATCTACAGTAGGCCAGCTACTAAAGAAATACAGTGCACAGAGAGTACAAACACTAATGAGGAATATTAGACCAACTTGGCATGCTAATGTAATTCTTGCGGAAATTCCTCCCTTTCCTCTCCCCTCTTAATTTTTCAAGTACGTCTTCTCATAATCTACCCTGATTACTTGACTGCTGAGATACTATTAATTTCTTTTCTTTCCACAAGATTCCAAGATTTTAAGGGTAGATAAAGATAATATTTTTCCATATGCATAGAACAACCCATAAAACCAGATGATGTGATTTCTGCAACAAGCCCAGTGTGACTGTTTGAACTGTACCATCTTTTCAGAAAGTAAATCAGCCTCAACTTTAATCTGCAAGTGATGGCAAGTCTACTACATCTTATGTACAAGCTGACCCAAAGGTTAGATTCTGATATGAATTTCTTCATCCTCAGTATCAAAATGCAAACTGTCATTGTGCTTTTATTTTCTACAGCCTCTAATGTTAAAAAAATGCTTGCTACTGGAAATTTTTAAAGTTTTCTTTAAGAGCTCGCTTCATCAATTTTAGCATTGTTAAGCCATTTCCTCGCTTTTGTAACTCATCAGAATAATATGGTTAGTAAATCCATTAGTTTGCTTCATTTAAAGGAAACAAAAAAGAATTAAAATACTGAGTCATCTTCCCTGCTCCATGCAGCTCAGTGTCAATGATCAGTCACAGTTCTGACACCAAATTTTACTCCTCTCTTCTCAAGTAGAATCCCCTTAAAAGTAGTTATTACTTAATTCTGAAGCTCTGAATGCAAGCTCCCTATCAGAGAATGTCTTATAACAGCATCTGGGGTGAGCTCAAGTTATGCTCTATGCTCTGATCCCTACTTACAAGCCACTGATGTATTTGTGTATTGCAGGATCACTGCAAGATTCATCTATGTTTGTGAAGATAAGTCAAAACAGAGGCTATTAAAGCAGAAAGTTTTATTAATTAGTAATTAGATTAGTAAATGAACTGAGTAGGAATAATTCTTTAATTCTGCATGGACCATTTATTTTAAAATACAGGATGGTTTCCTTGCAGCAAAACCATAAGAAAAAAATCAAAATAAATATGTGTTAATTATATTCCTAGACCTGCTTACATGTCAAAACCATTTTTTCAGTATTGCTTCATTGTTGAGGGTTAATGTACTTCACCAGCAAGTGGCAGAACATGTCCTAAGTAGGGATTTTCCATTGCATGCCACAATTACAGACAATTGACATTTGATTATAATAACCAGAAAACTTTCATGAAATAAATGACACCTGAGTAAGCTTCATAACCATTTGCCTCACCCTACCCTGGAATGCATCTGTGCTGTGTGAAGGCTAGGAACAGTTCTGGTGATTGCAAGCAGAATTATTTGAAGCCAGGAGTACAGAACATTTCTTGAGATAGGTTGTACTGGATAGCTTACACACTGCTTATAGTAGATTTTAGAACTCTTTCCTTGTGTGTAGTTCTGAGTATTTGCTCCCAGGAACAAAATGGTAGTCTGTGGTGGGGATTATACACTTGCATCCTAAAGTTTCCATGTTTCCTGAGCTTGGTCCAACCCTGTCTTGCATTTTTACCAGCTCTCCACTTATGTCATTGAACACAAAGTAGAGGCTTCTGACGCTGCCAAATCGGAATAGTTTTGTAGAGAAGTGCAGGAATTGTGCCACTTGTTTTTGGTGCCTGTGGTTTGAGCAGCACCAGGCAAAGCTGCTGGCCTGTGTGAACTCGTCACTTTGTTATGTAACACACTCCTGTAACTTTGCTTGCTTCATGACCACGTCCAGCTAAACTGCTGAGGGCCCACAGACAGTGTGCCAAGGGTGTGTGGGTTGCAGGTGTCTCTGTCTATGAGTAGTGATGTGTAAAACTGCAGTGCTGGAAAGATCCATAAAGGTACAACTCAGCAAGTGTGGTGGAACTCTATTTCCATAGATTGAGAGTTTCTGCTTGAAAAACCCATCAGCAAACACACTTCTGTCACCTATGTGGTGAATAATGTGGAAGAAAAGTTTTCTTCATTCAAAGTGCAAAAAGTGTTTACTGAGAAAACAGATTTTTTTCCATCTTGATGCTATCTGGAATGGGATATGCTACTGTCATGCTATATATTGAGACTTGTCACCTACATCATGGCCCCTCAGGACCCTCAAAACTACTCAACCTGTCCATCCCTCCTCCACATTCACCTGCTTATCTTCTGGATCCTATTCAGACTCAGGAGTACATCTAGAGTTGACAAACCATCCTTCAACCCTTCTTGCTCTTCTTCCATTTTGAGGGGGAGGAACAAACCCTGGCAACTGCAGCAGTCCTCTTGCACATTGGGATCACAGAGGAAGCATGAGCAGTATCTGTAAGGTGTTTCAGATACTTAATTGTTGCATAGTGTTGAGAACACTTTTGCAGTGTAAATGGATGGCATTTATTACGTTCCTAGGAATCCCATGGTTTTCAGCCCACTCTCAGTTTTGCAATATTTTAACAAATGTTATTAGATTGTGGAGTTTTTTCATCTTAAATGTAGAGGCCAACTTAACAGTTGTGACATCTGAACTTTAGAGAACCCTTAAGAACTCTTAATTGCTTAGCTTAAAAAAAAAGCCAAGGCCCAGGACAGAACAGATGTATAGCAATAAACTTATCTCATAATGTCAAATGATTAAACAGTGGATTCTTTTTTACATTTAAATATACAAGACTTTCCATTAAGGGACTTTGTTGACTCTGATAACAGTTTCACAACCATTAAGTTTATTTCTACAGCTATTTGTTAAAAGCCAATAGGGAAAATAATAGAAACTAATTGAAAAGCAAAGCAAACAAAGCAGAGCCCAGAATGTTTCAGTTAATAAGCAATAGAGATTGTATTGATTTCATTTTATAAACAACATTAATCCTCAATAACAATTAAAGTGTGGACAGGTTGCTTGTTTAAGTTATCAGATAAGATGGCCTACTCAGGTAGATATCTCAGGTAGTAATTTGAAAAGGATATGAGGATTCAAGAATCTATTGATCTATCCATCATGAGCCTGTGTCATGAGAAATGTTCTTGGCAAGGTGCAATAGTTCTTAAAACCTCAAAGACTAGCAGTGCAAAATTCCTGCTGCTGGAAAACATTGCAAGCCTAAATGAAAATGGTACCGTTTCAAAAGTAGCTTTATGTATTTTCTCCAAATTATAGAGATGAATGAAGTGAGGCATCAGATCTAGTGTGCTCCTTGTTCAAAGACACAAGTGAATATGTGTAGCCTCAAAGCAGGATCTGCATTCAAGACTGTGGGAAGCTTTGGTCCTGGGTATCCTCTGCTGGTAGAAAACTGCAAAGGCTATTCCAGAGACACTTCTGCTCCCAAACCAGGAGCAGAATATAACCCCTTTCTAGACCATTAAGGAAGGCTGGAAAAGAGTTATGCGAGTGCAAATCTCTAAAAATACAAAAGCAAGCCTCTGGCATTTTACACAAAGGATAGCAATGCAATATTCACAGCTCAGGTGTTGACAGGTATTTATTTGCAGTAGCTCTGTGACTCTGTGTGCTTGGTGGTGAATGAACACTTCTCGAGGTATGTTGGTCCAGTTGGCTCTGGAGGTGCTCCTTTTGTTTACCTGATAGTGTGGCAGCAGCTGGGAAGAGCAGCAGGGCAGACTCCCTCTTTTAGAGTAATGGGAAGTCCAGAGGCTTACTTTGATTGCTGGCTTTGGCCAAGGGCCTCCAGCACAGTCAGGCTAACCAGCAAAACCATTCTTGTCTTGTGCTTAAACAGCTTGTGTGTTCATGAATAAGCTGCTCTCTTCAGCTCATGGTGGGCAGGACCTGATCCAGCAGCTTGCTATCCAAATGCCTAATTGGCCACAGCCTGTGTGGAAAGGTTGCTTAACAGGCATGTGATCAATGCAGGGACCCGTGGTCCTCCTCTGCCACAGGGAACTTGGACGCTGTGCCTCGTTCAGTGATATTGGAAGTTGCTCAAAGCCCCACCTGACCTGCTCTGGAACACTTCCAGGAATGGGGCATCCACAGCTCTTCTCTTCATGACCTCTTGCAGTGTCTCCTCATCCTCACAGCTGCTCTGTTGAAATTGGGCTGAATTTTACAGACTAGTTAAAAATCCATTTGATTAAAAATGAAGGAAATTAAAATGAAGAAGGAGATTGAATGTGATTCTATGATCTCATGTTAACAACACACATGAGAGAGAAGATACTTTGATGTCAGTTCCTGTTTTATTAAACATACAGCACAAAAGTGTGAAATAGGCAGTAGAACAGGGACTGACATGCTGGTTTCCTTGATCCAGCTGAATGTCCAAGAGCACTCTCTCTGGCCAAGATAATATCTGGTTGTTCCAAGTAGTGTGGAATAGCTTTCATAGGAAAGCACATTGTTCCCAAACTACCTTATGGGTTCTTCAGGGAATTAATTCAAATTCTTTTATGGTGAGGAGGAGAATGAAGCCCATTCCTCTCTGAATATGGGTGAGGTCACTGGTTCTGAGCCAGGTGGACAAACAAGGAGTAACCTTCTCTAGCTGTATATTTTGAAAGACAGAGTGTGCTCCTACCCCAAACTGCCTCAGGGTCTTACTTAAGCAGCAGGTTTTGAAATTTCTGCAGGATGTCCTGTGTCCTAGGAAAAAGTGGGGTTTAAGAGAAGGTCTTCTCAACAGCAGTTTCTCCTCTCTGAGCTGAAATGTTGTCTTTGGGATCAGGCTTATGACTCTGGAGAAGTAAAATCAAACAAGACCATGCTAGAAGCTTGTACTTTGGTGTTCTTTGTTCAAGATAAGATGCATTGTACTGTATACAAATCACATTTTACAATGGAGCAGTACACTGCATATATTGGCATTCCTGTTTTTTTTAATATAATAGAATGGGTTGGGTTGGGAGGGACCCTAAAAATCACCAAGTTTCAAACTCCCTCCAACAGACAGGAACACCTTCCACTAGAACAGGCCTCTCAAAGTCCCATCCAGCCTGGCCTTGAACACTTCCAGGGAAGGGCATTCACAGTTTCTGTGGGCAACCTGTTTCAGTGTCTCACCACCCTATTATGTAATCTAAAGTCACCCTCTTCCAGTTTAAACCCATTTCCTTTTGTCCCATCACTACAAGCCCTTGAAAAGAGTCCCTCTCCTTCTGTCCTGTAGGTCTTCTTTAGGTACTGTACCACACAGCTTGGCATGACTGGCAAACTTGCTGAAGGTGCCCTTGATCCCACTGTCCATGTCACTAGCAAAGATGTTGAACAGCACCAGTCCCAGTACCGACCCCAAGGAACTCTGGTTGTCACAGGTCTCTGTTTGGACCAGTGAGCCCTTGAAAACTCTTTGAGTGTGACCATCCAGCCAATTCCCTTATCCACTGAGTGGTCCATTTCACAAATCCACATCTCTCCAGTTTAGGGACAAGGCCATCGTGTGGAACAGTGTCAAATGCTTTGCACAAGTCCAGGTAGATGATATCTGTCATTCTTCCCTGATCCACCAGCACTGTAACCCCATCTTAGAAGGCCACCAAGTTTGTCAGCCTTGATCTGCTCTTAGCAAAGCTGGCTGTCACCAACCAGCTCCTTATTTTCCTTGTGCCTCAGCATGGTTTCCAGGCAGATCTGCTCCATAATCTTGCCAGGCCCAGAGGTGAGACTGACCAGCCTGTGGCTCTCTGCGTCTTTTATTTTTCTCTTTTGAAAAATGATGACAATGTTTCCCCTTTTCCTGTTGGTGGGAACTTCACTGGATTGCCATGACATCTCAAATATGATGGGTAGTGGCTTAGCCACTTCCTTGGCCAGTTACTTCAAGAACTACGGATGTACCTTGTCACACGTCCCATGGACTTGTACACCTTAAGGTTTATAAGATGCCCTCAAATCCAATTTTCTAAGGTGGACAGTTTTTCACTCTCCCACTCCCTACCTTTGGGTTCTACAACTGGGGCAATGTGGCTGGATCTCTTGCCTGTCAGGACTGAGGCCATCTCCATATACTGAGTAACCAGGTCTTCTATTTCCCTCTGGAGAGGCACTACATTTTCCCAAATCTTCCTTTTATGTGCCTATGGAAGCTTTTCTTGTTGACCTTAATGTCCCTGGCTGAATTTAATTTTATCAGAGCTTTAGCTTTCCTTACATGATCCTGGACTATATCCCTGTATTCCTCCCAGGCTACCCGTCCTTGCATCCACCCTTTATAGGTGGAAGCATATATTTATATAATTAAATAAAAATTTATATTATCATAATAAAATAATATTGAAATATAATAAGAAGAATAGGTATGACTAAGGAAAGAAATCAATAGACTGTTGGAAATTAGAGATGACTGAGAGATAAACTACAAAAATTGGCATAAATGAAAACATTTACTCCAAGCACATTTCTGTTTATGGTAAGAGTGTTTGGAAATAGCAGAGGAGACTAAAAAAGATGGTAACATAAAGGAACCAGAAAACCCTGCCTGTCTTAAGCCAGAAGCTTGCAGTTGCCTCAGGCAGAAATTTCCTGTTAACTTTTGTAGTCCTTGGAGAGTAGCCCACTGTCATCAATTCCTGGTCAATATTTGAGTAATGCTCTTTGGCAAGTCACACCATTTGCTGTTTGCTCGATCAATGTATAATAGACCAATGACTCAATATTATAAAACTCAATGACCTGTGAAACTTCAACATTTACATTTCTGTTAAAATCTCAAATAGTTCTTTATTAGTAGGAACTCAAACTAAAATGCCAAAGAGATAAGCATGATGACAATTATTAGCTACTTTTCTTGGTCATAAGACAAATTCTAGTGCTTTTACTAAAACTAAATACTATGAAATGAATGAAACTGCTCACAAGGAAAGACAAAACTCATCACACATTTGAAGGATTAGAAGATGCAGAGGTCAAAATCTGTCCCAGGCAACCCATTTTTTGAATTTTCTTGGTTTACTCATCCTGCTTACTATGGCATGTTGTAGCTGTACCCAAATGGGCATAAAATATTTACTGACTTGTAGTGGGAGTCCAATGTTTCACAGGAACTCTCTGCATGAAACACCATCAGTTATCTGGTTATCAAATGTCTGTGCAGTTTAGCAGGTTTTAGAGTGCATTATCAGATAAAATCCTGACCCCATTGAAAACAAAGTAAATCTCCCAAGGGACCATACCTCAGTCCTGATGGGGAACCTTCTATTTACAGCCTCCTAAGGTCCTGCAGTTGCAGCCCATTTCCTATATCCTCCCTAGCTCCTGGCAGCACGGGAGCAGAGCAGAGGCAGAGAGGAGCGGGGCTGTTGCTGCTGGGCTGGGTGCTCACGCAGACACCGTGTCTCCGTGCAGGGGTGCCAGCCTCTGCAAACACATTTCTGCTGACTGGGCACTCCCTGCATGTTCCTGTGCAAAGTCAAACCTGGAAACTTGAACTGCACTGTAGATGACTTACCTTGTTTAAAGCCATGTCTTTGACTATCCTGAAAGCATTAAAAACATGGAGGTGGGCCATGAAAGCATATCAGGATCCTTGTGTGGTTACAGCTCCAGTTAACACTCAGAGGTGAGGTCAGCACTTCATTTCAGTGCAAGATCAAATGGATGAAGCTAAACTATTTACTGTCAAACAGAATTTGTAGACACCAAAGAGCAGGTAAAACAGATGCAAGCAAATGTCTGCCTCTCATCTGTTGTAGTCCAATCACAATCTCTAAGCACAGACAGGTGCCGTGATATTGTGAACGTTCTGCATCAAACATGGGTGCTGACTTGACCTCCTGGCTTAAGGTAGAAAATTCAGATACTTTAATACTTTAGTGTATCAGAGTTACATCTAGAGTGGTAATTCTGTGTTGAAAAAGCAGACTTGGTTGCATTAGGATATTGCCACAAACTGAAATACCTCTTTTTTTATTTCTTTCCTTTCCACTTTCCTTCAAATACAGTGGATTAAATAATTGTCAACAAGCTAGCTCACAAACATATTTGCCACAATAACCATTTGGACAAACATTCTTATTTGTTTTTCCTATTAAGAAAATATCCACCAACCTATCAGGGTTGGGTTCAATTTTGAAGTGAAATCACTAATAAGAAAAGAAGAAGCTCTTAGTAATAATCTGACCTAATTAATGGTGAGAGCTGGTATAAGAAGTGCTCTGCTGACCTTTGATGCACAGCACCTGGGATATTTAAGGAAAGATGAAGCTAGCAGATGTGAGATAGGGTGAGAGAAACTCTCTGCTGACCAAGGCTGAGTTTCCAAGGCTGGTCAATGGACCACATGGAGGTACCCAAGTGTGCAGTGGTGATATCGTGTAAAGTCCAGACTGGTGAGTGTCCCCATTTGCTCCCATACCTTGCTCCCCAAACCTTTGTGGTACAGGAACAGTTGATATAGGAGGCATTTCAAATAACACACATGAGGGAAAAATATTTTCTGGCTGCAGAAAGGAGAAGAAATATAAGACACATGACTCTCCCAGTATCTCTGAAGAGATTTTCTGACAATTTTGGCTGATTCTGGCTGTGTTGGCCATGGTATGGCGCCTCTGTTCCAGCAGCCCTATGTTTCCCTGCCCTGGCACGATGGGCTCTGTTTAACTTGCAGTGTATGAACATTCTGTAAACATACAGTGTGTGTGTGTGTAAGTGCAGGTTGTTACATGCACTTACTACTTGAAGCAACTCAGAGCAACTCTTGGGTCACTATTTGCATAAAGAATGTGTGTGGGTTTATCATTATGCAAAAGGTATCAGACACACCTGCTAGAACAAATGAAACATTTCTAGAAAAAGCAGACCTGCCTTTTGCTGCACTGAATGTCTGCAGTGTGTTCTCTTGCATATTACACCATTTCACCACACTTGGAACGTCAATACTGCCTTGGGAAAGTGTGTGCCACCCCATTTCATTCAGCTCCTTAAACAAATGTTCGGGAAACAAATTAAATCTGAAGCAACGTGAAACAAGCTAAAGAGGGAAGAGAGAACACATCTAGCTAGGGAAAAACTAAGGTTATGTCAACACAGTACCATGCTGCACAGAGCCAATACATTAATATTCTTAAGTAGCACTGTACATTTGGATGTAACAACATGAGGTAACTTCTTAAACTACCTCTATATGACAGGTGTTTGCTTGTCAGAGCCTGGTGGCAATGCATCTTGGCATCATCACAGCAGTTCTCTGCCTCACACGGAGCTTGTGCTGTGTTTGTCCTGCCACATCTTTCTTTTAGGTGTTCCAATAACTCAGTGTTGTTTTTGATAGGAAGTGACATCTTTGGGCTGCCTGTGAACCCAGGCTGTCTTGTCCAGGAGATGCAATTGTCCCTGGCTCCCTGCTCCCTCTGCGGGCAGCAGCCCTCAGCAGGAGTCCTCACTGAGCTCTGGAGCAGCCTCATTCTGCACCAAGGAACGTTCCATGCTTTTCTTTCCCCTTTTCACACGCATGAAAGGGGATTGTCCCATTCTAGGAGTAAAAACTTGCTGTGGAGGCTGAAGTTCATTTTACCCTGCCTACATTTTATTTATTCTGTTTGCTCTTTATTAAATGCAGTCTTACTCACAGGCTGTGGGTCTGTGAGGCTGTTGAGGCTTCTACAAAAGCTCTGTTAATTGTGCTATGTTGAATAAAAAAAATTGAATTATAGATCATATATGTATGTATAAAAAGAATGAACAGGGTTCCCCTCTTTAAAATAAGCAATGAAAAAGCCAAGTCATATAGGAGGCAATCCACAAATGTTGTTAATTATCCCAATTATTTGAAGCATGTGAACAAGAAACTGCTTTAATATTGAACAAGTAGCAGTGACTATGAAATAAAAAGAATAGTGAAGCAGTGAATGCTAGTTTATGGTAAGGTGCAGTAAGTAGCAATGTGTTAAATATATTAATACAAGAGCTATAAAGACTTCTGCCTTTCCTTGTTGTTCAGTGTGTTGTTGAGCACTACATTTGTGGTGCATGGATGAAAGAGGGTCTAATAATGGACATAAACATAATAGATAATTTACCTGCAGTGTTTCTCATTGCAAAGGTATAACATTTGTGCATAACAGGTCTGAAATCTGTTTTCAGTGCTGTGAGAGAAATGCACCTGCAGAGCCCTGAACCTCTCAGAACAATCTCAGCCAGTGCGGCAGTGATGTGCCACGTCATCTTGGTTTACTCACCTGCATCACTTGCTATCTACTTAAGCACACTTTGGCTTGGTTTAGTTTTGCTTTCCTATGCCCCTGCCTCCCCTGTCTTAAACTGGATTAGTGCTCAGGTCTTTGGTGGAGAGAGAAAGACTTGAGTATAGTTTCTCAGTTTCTCTCTGGATTTGGTCATCATTGTGGACATGGTTAACCTGTGCTGTCAAACAACAAGGCTTTTTGCTCGTGTCAGTGAAAGAAAGTGAAGTAAGTGCCTTTATTCTTCATGTCAGGCTGATAAAATGTAACAGAAAGGGAGGGTGACGCTACCAAGGTAAAGGAAAGAGTGCAGGCTTACTGCATGTATATATCCCCTTATACCTGCACACAAACCATGGCATGTATTTAGTGAAAGCACACTTCAGTTTCCCAGGGGCATGAATGAATGAATAGGCAGGGAAGCCAATAAGCCAAGTGAATCTTTCAAGTTACTCCATTAAGGTCACCAATTTTGCATTTTTTGGCCAATGGAGTGATCTCTCAAATGTATTTGTGCTTCTATTTCATTTAGAAAAACCAAAACCAGGTCTTTCCCCTGCTTTAAAGCAGTGAAGTAATCCTAAAGAATCGAGCATGAGTCCTTGCATGTTTTTTATCATCAAATCTGGCAACTCCCATTGCTGCCAATATGTATCCACATATGAAAATAATTAGTTGAATACCCATCCCCTTGTCTGAGAGGCAGTGTCATCTGCTCAGGAATTGGTTGGAAATACTATTGAAAGATGGAGATATTAGGAGAAATAAACAAGAACAAGAAGAAATATGCAGTGCTACAAAAAGAAATACTAGAGATGAACATAAAGAGAGCTATTGAAGTGATACTGACAAATCAAGTTCTTCTCATCCTCTATACATTACAGAAAGAGGCTACACAGTAAAATTAAAAGTATACACTTACAGCCCACAGAATATGTCTTCTTTTCTTATTGTGCTTTTGTGGCCTGGCAGATATCTCTTCTACTGAAGCACCTAGCTAGGAAAGCAAATTAACTGTTCTTTTCTGTTTCTTGTCCCTCAAAGCAAGAGATAAAAGTAGCAGGTGCACACAAGTTAGCTAGTTGTTTGTGGTGTTAGTGTGGTGTGTTTGTCCCTGAGATTCCTGCCTGTGACACTGCACTCTCCACAAAACCCTTTCATGAATGGTATTCTGGAATGTCCAGAAAAGTCTGAAAGAATTACTTTGACTTTGTGAGACTGTTTAATGATGACTGCATCAGCCTACATTTCTCTGTAGAAAGCAAAAGAAATGGGAGGAAAGACAGAAAAAGGGAATCTTCCATTCTTCTTCCCTTGCATTTTCCAGCAGATGATATAAATAATAAGCTGAGTTCTTCCTTCCTTTTACCCAACAGCATTAACTATTTTAGGCTTTCTAACAGCCAAAATAACTCCATTATAAAGTTTATGTTTCATTTATCTAGCTTAGATTTTTATGTACAGAGTCCTCAATATCTAAATGTCTCTCAGTATCCATCTTCTTAAAATTAAATGTATGATCACTACAGGTTCACTCTACACCTAGGTAGGCAGTAATGGGGCTAGGAAGTTCTGATGCAGTAATAGCCTCTGTTCAGATTACAAATAACATTTTAGCTTTGCTTATAAATGAACTAAAGGATTATACTGGAGCATCTTTGTGGATGTATCACTAATTTGATGAGCGGTTATTATATTTTTAACTTCTCTGCTTTTCCTGTTACACAACTTACCACTGGTTGCTCCTTAACAAATGTGAGAGATTTTCCACTTGGCCATTTTGGTTTTAGCACAAGTGGTCTCATTTACTAACAATATGTTATCTGTGGTTTCTTGTCTATGAATCTGAGGGACAAACCAACATGATCAACTATTTTCATCACATGACAGAAGGATTTCTTTCTTTGACTCTTCCCATTGACTCTTCTCTCCAAATGATACCCTCCTACTCTCTCTTGATGGAAAGTTCTGCATCACTATCTGAGGAAAGGGAAAATCCCAAGACATATGTGCACACACACAAGTACCAGAAGTACCTTTTCAACAATGCTCTCAGGGACCTCTTCCTAATGCAGATCACACAGGCTGAAATCATCCTTTCTATGAGGCTTAATTACATCCCTTGTATAAGTGGAGCCAGCTGGGTTTTTTATTTTTTTTCCCCCATCTTCTTCAATTCCTAGAAGGTTACCCCAGCACAGGGATTATCAGGTTACTGTTGCCAAGGAGTTTACAGCTGTAATCAGAGAGGATGATATACTATCAGTCATTTCATCTGTATCATCACATACAAACGTGGTTTCTTTTTAAAATTTTTTTTGTTTGGGTTTTTTTTTTTTTTCTGATGTGCTGTCCTCCATCATCTGAGTGCTCTTGAAAGGAGAAAATTACTGGAAGTTGTCAAGTTCTTATACTCAAAAAATTCCCTCATGGCTTAACTTCAGCAGTGATGAGGGATAGGGGAGGAGGGTAGGGGTGAGGAGACTTTCCTTCTGGCTGTGAGCCATCACCTGTGTGAAAAACATCCTCATGGTGTAGGGTGTTTAGAGGAAGGAAATGCATCTCATATTCCAGTTCTTTATTATGCCAGTCATGTTGGACTTCTTTTGAGCTGTGGTAGGAGACCTCTCTTTTTCTATTCACCAGAGTGTTTAGACAATTTGAAGAACTCTTGTCTCCCTTCCTCTATTTGAGCTCAAGTCTTCAATTAGATGTAATTGAAAAACGTAGAGTAAATGGCAGGTGCCTGCCTCTTTGGAAGGCATAATTATGACTAGCTTGCAGACTTGGAATTTTGATGACTGAATAAATAAAGAAGACAGATGTGTTTGTGTACACACTGACATCAGTATTGACAGGATGACACAGGGACATTTGTAGCTCTGGAGTCTGTAGGATGAAGAGGAAAATTAGGGGTTTGGACCACTTTCCCCCCTTCTTATTTAGAAAATGAGAATTTGTTCTGTCTTCAAATCTGTGGATGAGGTGCATTTCTATTGTGCCTATCAAAGATAATAACAGTTGGAGTTAGGCAGTGATTTCTGCTAGCTAGGGGACTCCCATTCAATATATTCAATAAGAGATCTTATTTTGTTTCTCCTTCCACTTTTACTCTCTTTTATCTCCTCTATCTTCTCAGCATTCTACAGGTAAGAAATTGCCTTGAGTCTGAATAGAAATTGGAATGTGTTGCCAAGTAATCTTCTCTCCTAAACTCAAAGGTATTCTGAAAAGAAAAAAAAAAAGCTGTGCAAAGGATTTCAACCTCCTTCAAAAGCACTTTCATAGTATCATAGTCATGTTGCTATGTGGGATTTGTATCAATAATTTTAAAAAATTTTAAAAAAAACCAAAAACAAAGCCAAGACAACAGGCCAAGTACTCCTTGGAGGGGAGCAATAGAATATCGGGGTAACCAAGCTTCTCACAAGGTCTTCATGCTCCCTCTGCCATGGCTTGCAGGTGGTGATACTGGGACAAACAAATTAGTTGAGAATAAGCTCTTATCTAATCTCTGGCTTAATAAAATATTGGTGCTTCTAGGACATTAACTATCTTTCCGTCATATGTTGTTAATCTGCCTATCATTATTGTGTCTGATATCAAAAAATGTTCTCAAAACACTGTTTGGTCAGCAGTCCTCTGGTTTTTTCCCATTGTCTTCTATGTTACAGATTAATGTAGTCATCTATTATGTCATTGTATTCTTTGCACACAATCACAGCATGGTCATTTGAAAATGACTCACCATTTTCGAATTTGCAAAGGCTCTAAGTGAAAACTGTTGGGTATGTCCTTACACTCCTTGAGCTAAGTTCAAGAACAATGTGCTAGTTTAGGATGATTTCTTTCACATTTGTTACAAAGACTTCATAAGTGATCTGACTTTGCTAGACCTACTCTGATGCCATGTGGAAGAAGTTCTACTTTGCTGTGTATCACAACTGTCTTCTCTTTCACTGATATATAAGCTTAATTAGCAAGTATGTTAATTAAAATAGTGTGATGATTTTAGAAGTTTTGGTGGTGCAGTGCAGAGAAATCTCAGCATAAGGACTGGTAACACTAAGAATGTCTTTATTTGCTCATCAGTTGAGACTTTTTCTCTGTTGTAAATACAGTTTCTCTTGAACAGTGTCTGAAAAAGACCATACAAAGGGTAGTTAGGATTGCATAAGGAAATTACTTTGCTCGTCTGTTTATCCTGCAGAAAACTCAATTGCCAGGAATATGCTTTTATTGGTCTCCAGGGAATAATGAAAGAAAATAAAATAACCAAACTGAGTGTAAAATATCTAAATGAATAAGCGACAAAACCACCTTCAAACAGTGTCTCTTCTTACACTAGGCTATTACAAGGTTTTTTAGATTGTGGGTTCTTTAATTCAGCTATTCCCCATTAGGTCACATTTCTTTTGTTTCCCTCCTCTGTTCTGCTCACTGAAATAAACAATTTTGGTATCTGAGTATCCATGATGTTGTGTACTCAGGTCCTTCAAATATAAAATACTTTCATACTTCTCTTTCTTTCAATCAAAACAAAGGCTGGGTTCTAATCTCTGTACCCACTAGTCTGGACTACTTTGTTTTATAGGCCTGCAAAGTCTCATCTGCCTTTACACACTTGCACAATGTGCATTGTTTGCTCCCACAAAGCTATTTTGGCATATGATTATGTTACCAACACAGATCTGTCATTATTCCTCAAACGGCTTCCTCAGGCTCTCTGCCAGTTTTACACCAAGTGTAGAAAGCCCTAGAGTGTACCAACATCCTGAAGTTTATTTTTGTGGAATTAAGCTCACTTCTGCTTCTGTTGCTTTGGTCTTGCACCTCATGGGTGTTCTTCTGTCTGCGTTCATTTTAACAAGTGCTGTGCTGGGGCTGCCTGCTCAGTGGGTATCACCCAGACCATTGCTGTGAGAGCTTGGTTCTGCTCTTCACCTGATAAAGAAACCACCCATTCCATGTGCTGTGGAACAAAAACCTAGAAGATGGGAGCATGTGCTTACAAAATTTCTGGTACTAATTCTTACTGGAAGCAGTCCTCCTACTGCAAGCACTACAGCTAATATATAGCATTAATTTTTTACATAGGGAATGAGGAAAGGCTGCATTTAATAAAAATAAATTAATTTGCTGTCTGAGGTTATCTTCCTGCTTTTACTGGTGTGAAGTAACCCTGGAAAGTTTGTTGCCAGAGGAGCTTTTCCTTATAATATGACTACATACATAGCAGCAATGTAGCATTTTTATTTGTATCATTTATTATTTCTCCTACTTCCTTTCGTAAATTAAAAGAAAGCAACTCTCCCAATTTGCAAATAATGCTGTCTCTGTGTCACAAAGGCAATAGCACAGTTCTCTTTGGCAGTGGTTGTACCTCTTCACAACCCTTGCTGTTACCAGGACATCAGCTAAGATTGTGATACAACAGTCTGAATCAAGGAAAATTGCAGTGTGAGGATAAAAAGGACTGCAAGGAAGGAGGAAAAGGCAAGCTCTTTTTCAATTTTTCTATTTAATTTTAAAATAATTGTTCCTAAGATTAAGAAAAAAATCAACGTTGGGTTTTTCCTCCATTTGTTCTGGTTAAGGAGAGAAAAAATAAGAAAATAGTTGCAAAAATAAAATTAGAAGTATTGAAAATATAAAGAATTGGGATACATTAGCCAATGCACATCCATCTGTTGGGTGGAAGTTATGTATGTAGACTGTTGTAGGGTCTAGCCATACTGTACAATCTGTAGAGCTGGGGACTGTGAGGCAGAGCTACAGGGGAGAGTTCACATAAGAAAGGAAACAAAACTAAGGTCTCGTGCCACAATATGCATTCAAGCTATTGTCCTGGATCTGAGAGTCAGAAGTCACTCACTTTCATGAACAAATCTGTATTTTTATGAAATATTATTAAATATTTTGAAGAAAAATATTCTTATGTCAAAAAATATTTTAAAAGATAAGAAAATAGAAGTCACTCTTTGGATAGCAAGGAAGCTTGAATCTTCTGGAGTTTGAACAACTGGCAAGACCCAGGTATATGAGCCAAACCTTAAGAAAGGGAGCAAAAATTCGGTAAAAATATTGCAGTTGGGCTAAAAGATATATTCCTCTGGTCCTTAAATGTGGTATGCCCATTTGCCCTTCAGATCCATTTTGGGCTGACGATGTGGACTGTTGTGTAAGAGTGGAGTGCACGTGAGTACTGCTTGCTTTCCCAACAGATCTAGTCTGTGTGCACTGATAACACACATCTGTCCACAGACTCTGTGCCCAGAAATTGAGTTTCTGTCAGCAAAATCCCTTTTCTAGAGTGTTCATATCAAATAGACCTCAAATGCACAGAAAATTTTCTTAAAAGTTAGAAGCATATATACAGAAACTATTTAGTAGTACCTCATGCAGAAGAAGTAAGGAAGTATTAAAAAATGAAAACTCGTTATACAATACATTGGAATGAGGAATATTTAGAATTGTGCAACATGCACTGCAGTGAATGAGAATATTGCAAACTGAGTGTGACTGATATGACATAAATGATCATCAGTTTGAATGCAGTTTGGAACCTTGCCAGTTACACTTTTGATTAAACACTTGATTCTGATGATGCCCTTATGCTGTACAAATATATCCCCTATTATATGATACAAACTATGCATTGGTGTAGCTCATGTTACAAGAATGTGTCTCATGCTCCAATAATTACTTTAAATTGTCATGGGAATTTAACATTTCCGTTGGAAGCTGGTGTTACAGTAGTTATTCTCTCACATGCAATTATAAAATTTTTCACCTGAAATATTCTTTTCTGTGTAGTGTTAGAAGTACTGCAAAAAGTAAGCATTTTCAGTGGGAAAAGTATATTAATCTTCTGATTAAAATAAACAAACAACAAGCAAATAAACAAGCAGGAATAGAGTGAGAGAAATGTTTTCATTGAATTAGAAGTGAGCAGGAAAGGAAGTGGTCAGTCACTTCCCCCAAAGTCCTGAGCTGATGTGTCTGTCACATGTATACAAGTAGAGTGCCTCTAGTCACATTCAGGCACAAAGTCACTGGTTTTGCACACAGACATTTCACGTTTCTGGACTATTCCTCACTTCACTGACTAACTACCCACTGCTGTATAATGGTCTGACTTAACATAATGAGTAGTCGTTTCTTTAAGCAAGGTTTTTAAATATCTGAAAATGTAATTGATATCTGATGTAGAGAGCATCTTTTATTTCCTTTGATTTACAGTGATGTTCTGCTTCTCATACTTCTGGCATAGGCCTCCTCCCTTTAAGGGTTAGCTGCTCATGTTTAGACAACAAACACATAATTAATAATCCATGAAAGAGTCCTTTTCTGTTTCATGTGATCTGTTGGGTACACACACATATGCTTCAGTTGATATTAATTCCATAGAATAAGAAAATCGCTCTTTGGATGTCTAATAAAGCTGTTACATCCTGAACCCAATTTCTATATTAAGGTATTTTGTAGGGTTGTTGTTCCCTCAGGTGCTCTGCTGTGTTGCTACTCTTAGTTCTTGACAACCTCTGTTGAGATGCTTTCTTTCCCTTGCAAAGGGCAACACCTGGCACCTCGTTGGCAACTCCCATGCAATACTATTTTTCTTTCAATATAGTTTCCCATCTCTTTGTTTCCTCTTAAGCTCGCAGAAGTTTCAACTCTGGTATTTTCATTGTGCACTCTATTTTATTTCTGGGTTTGTTTTTTATTTTGTTTTATTTTATTTCCTGGAGTATTTCAACGAATTCTTAGGAGTTTTCTCTGCTTCAGCCATTGGCATAGCATAGCACTTCCCTGACAATGTGTCCACAGTCATTTCCTGTTCCAAGTACTGCTGTATCTCATATTATATCGCTATGCATAACTCTTGCCAGGAAAAAGGGGTCTCAAATTGATTTTTCACAGAAAAACACGGATATATTTATTTGGTTTGCTACTGCATATATTCTTTCTCTAGGTTGTGACCGGGTGAATTCCAGGCCCATTGAGGCCAATGGAAATCCGTCACTTGACTTCAGTGGAGACAGGATTTCCACCCAAATTTTTGCCTGTTTGGAGAATTAGAACTGACAGTGATTACTGAAAAAAACCCTGGAACAACACAGCAATGTAAAAAATAATAATAACAAGATTCTGTCACTTCTGGTAGTATCAAATAATGACTTTTCAGCACTGTGTGAAAGCAATTCAAACAACTAAGCTTTGTATTTTTGCTTGATTTTTTTAAAAGTCATTCCCTGTTGTTATTTGTGTGATGATAGGATCAAGGAGACTTAGCCACAGATAAGAACCTCAGTGTTGTATAAACAGAGAAAGAAAACAGAGCCTCCTTCAGGCTTGCCAAATAAGTGCTTACCAAGAGGTGAGGGAACATGGGAAAACAGTACATCTACACTGATGGCTGTTGTATGTTGGGCTGTGGAGCAGCCTCTTCCCAGGTTTTTCTGGGTATGATGGCAGAGGAGAGCTCTAGGAGGTGTTTTGAAGGACATGGAGTAGCTCTGTGATAAGAATGGCAGATTTCACTTTCAAAACATGAAGAAAAGAGAAAGGTGTATGAAACATGAAGAAAAGCTGGTAGGGGGTTATGAGCTGCTGCCTTTGAGAAGAACAGAGATGAGGGGAAAGCAATGTTGGGAAGTCAAAGAAAAGCATCTATGAAGTGGTAAGGGCAGTAACAGCAGGACTGGAGAGGCTGGGTGGCCTTTCCCTGGGAGAGGAAGCTGTCTCAATTCACCTCTCCCTTCTGTTATTGTCCTTAAAACATCTCTCTGGTGTTTCTAGAGTTGTTTGTATGCACAATCCAAAATTCAGAGTCTCAAATATCATAACTGTCCGTATCCAGATACTTTTCTCCCACCATCAGCAAGTACTTTTGGAACTGGATGCAGCCCAGCTGGAAATAACATGAGGACAGATTTTCTTGAAAGATTTCTCATACAGACAGCTTTTAGCTGGGTTGGAAACATTTCAAAAGAAGTAATTTTTCATTCTATTCCAGCATTTCTTCATCCAGTTAAAGCCAGGGAGTGCAGAGATAATTTTAAAAGAGAAAGGGAGTGAAGCCTAATTCCAAAACTACAGTAACTGACACAATAGAAATATGATTATATTTTTTTTGAGAGTAATGGGGTTTTCATAAAATCTATGACCTGAATGAAGACTCAAGCAGGCCACTCATTTGCAAGCTATGGCTCATCTCTATTTAATATACACGGCTCCAAAACAGATCCCTGCCCCTATGTATTTCTAAACTTTAAGGCTCTTTGGAACCTGTATCTGCAGTGTATTTTCCATATATTGAGAGTATACAGCTCATCTAAAGTCAATTCTCACTAAACATACACCACAATTTTGAAGCACGGAAGTACCTGGGAAAGGCGACTCTGGAGACCATCCTTTTGGTGAAACCAGGACTTGGAGACTGCCTGTACTTATATACATACATATATATATATACACACATATATTATATATATATAGATACAGATGTGCTGCCCTCAGACACCATGCATACAGCCCAGCCCCTGCCCTCATACCTGCTGAGTGGAGCCTGTAGATCAGTGTAGGTGTCTGAAACATGGATTTTAATGCTGAGGCTTCTACCCCTCTCTGACTGACATGAGGCAGATCTCTCTATTTCATCTCAAGTTCACTTTCTTCTCTTGAATCATGGTGCACATCTGCCTCTGCTCCTTCAGATTTTGATGTGCTGTGATACTTTTCCTAAACCCTTCCTATTTGAGCATTTTGGTAATGCAGACACTCTTTATTGGACCCTATATTTTTCTGACAGTGGTGGGAAGGGGAGATAAATTTTGTTCTTGCGTGTGAACTTGGGTGTTATGGTGTATGTTCTTTTGACTGCTAACCATATTTCCTGCTGGCTTTGTTACCCACAGCAGTATGTAACTTTCCTTCCTTTGTCCCATTCAAACTCTTAAAAAAAAAAGAATCAATTCAGAAAGCAGTTATGGGTTCACATTTTCTAGATTTTCTCTTTTCTTTCTTCTTCCTTACCTCACTAGTAGATTCTTTAACTTTATGAGAATGAGCAATTGCTTATCTGTGCCATTCCACAGATGTTCAACATGTCTTCAGTTTCCCAACATGAATATTCCTGCTCTTTCTGACCACAGCACATTAGTAGCTAAAAAGGGGTGGTTCTGTGGTTATTAAGCAGCTTGTTTGACATTACCATGACTAGTACTGGACCAGGAACTGCTTTCCTGTTCCCCAGGTTGCTTTTGTAACCATGGCTTTCATCCCAATTACAATCAGTTGGAAATTTTCCCCTTGGGCTGTGGACTTACTTTTCTACTATAACTACCAGGTAGATATGAAGATTTCTCAAACAGCAGTAATTTTTAACTGAAATTACTGTGTGAACTTTTTTTAAAAACAAAGAATTTTGTTGCTCTGGAACCATTTTTGTTGATATTTTCTACATTGTGAAATTTATCTAAAGTGATTTCTTCCTGGAAAAAAAAAAAAAAAAAAAACACCAGCAAAAACCCAAACCAGTAACTGATTTTTTTTTTTCAAATTGGTGTTTTCTGACTGGGGAAGTTGTATGAAGAAATTTCCATGTGGCTTCTTTACAAGTTTATCAGTTTAGAATAGTGACACATTAGAGAGCTGCTTAAAAAATTTAATTTCACTACTCAGTCAGTAGTAATAGAGGTTTTATTTAAAGCCTGATCCAAAACTCATTGTAATCAGCCACTCTCCGCATTAAGTGGATTTCACGCTCAGGAAAATCAGAGCCATTGACACCTATAAGCAGCTTCATGTGGCATCTCTGTGGAACTCAATGAATTTTCTCAGTTTTCCAGCTGTTGAATGTGAAGCTTACTGAAGGTGGAAGGCACTTGCCCAAGGACATGCTGTACGTCAGTGGTGAGATCCTGAGCAGCAGCAGCAGCATCTCAGCACTAGACTTTGGCTTTCAGGCTACAGGCTCTGAAGGCATTTCTAAAAGAACTTTCTCCCGTATGCATTTTCAACAGTGCCTAATGTTGACGACAGCCTCGGAGTCCCAACCCAGACCCGGAGTCTCTGCCTGAGTAGCTTTAGCCTTTAAAGCACAGTTCTCAGCCCCGTGATGTCTTTTCAATGGAGTAATAGCACTTAAAACCCCAGCAACCCTATAGCTGTAACACAACCCACAGGCTGTTACACTCTCTCCGTGGGGTCACATCCTGAGCAGTTGTTCAAGCAAGAACACATTTCATGGTCCGTATTTCATCTAGACAAGGCTTTTAAACTTACATTGGCTCCCACCAAATTTAGTTTGTTACCCCAGACTTTCCTTGAAGGCTGAAATGCACATGCCTGCACCATCAGCCTCACTTAAATTTGCCTTGCAGATCATATGTTTGGTAGCTGGGAAAAAATATAGTTGCACTTTTTTCAAAATGTGTGTCTGGCAAAGATAGTAAAGAATTTATAGTCAATTTAAAGTTCATAAGGCTCCTATCAGTAAAAATATTAAATATTTTCAATCTGTGGCTTAAAATTGCAGCAGCCTTCTTTCCATCCTAGAGCTCCTGATGTCTCAAGCCATCAGTTGTCAGTTGTGACTGTATTTTGCTGTCAGAACTTGAACTAATAACTTCCTTGAACAATTTAAATGTTATGCTTTCTGATATATATAAGCAGTTCTGGGACATCTTTAATTCTTCCAGTGCTTCAACTTCTTACACTGTCCCTGCTCCATTAGACCATGAGCAACAAATGAGCAACAAATGAGCAACCAATGAGCAACAAACTTCCCTATCTATATTTCATTATTCTAAGCAATATTTTTATGTCTCCTTTGTCTGTCAGAGGTAGAACTCAACCCCCACCCTTACACAGACACTTTCTTGTTATTGTCAATCTAGCACACCTTTTTTTTTTCAAATCATGTTCTTCCACTGGTTTTCCCATACTCAAAAAATGCTGTCTATGTTGAACTTGGTGCCTATTGTAGATCCAGGCAATCTAAACCCTTGCATGCTTGCATATAATTCTTGAGTCCCAAAATTAACCCAAGTGCAGCTTGAAGAAATCCTGTCATAGGAAATCCTGCATATGCCCAGAGTTGTTGGGCAGGGCCATGGTAAGCACTAGCTGGCAAAGTGTTTCAAGTCACAGGGACCATCTCTTGCTGGGTTCCAGCTTAAACAGCCTTGCTGCCTTTTGCTTCTACTCTTTTGTCATCAATTCTATCTATCTTTCTATCTATCTATCTATCTATCTATCTATCTATCTATCTATCTATCTATCTATCTATCTATTATATCAAATAGATATCAAATATAAAATCTATCCATTTTCTCAGATAGGTCCACTGGGTTCTCCTATTTGGGTAAATCTGGCCAAGTTTTCAAGGTCTGTTTATGTGTCCTCCAGTGTTCTAGCACAGGATACCCACAAACTGGGTTCAGTTGCAGACAGGCATTTTTTTTCCTTCTATTTGTATTCTTTGTTCAAGAATTGCCATGTCTGAAATCTAATTTTTCTGCTGGAGTAGAGCCAGCTTCATATTTTTGCCATGTGGTCTCACTTCTTGCTGTCTGGATTAATTGAAATGTAAAAATCTACCAGCTGCTTCAGACCCCACTGTTGTCAGAAGCAAGAAGAGATTCTGATTACTTTTTTTTTCCACTTGGATTCAAATACATTTTTATACCTTTTCCAGTTCAGAAAAATCTCAGAGGGGCTCAGCCCCAGTGGAGCCTCTGGTGGCCATTTTCCTACCAGCAAATTGTCTTCTCTCTTTCAGGTGCATAGCACTCAAAGTCCAGTGAACATTAGGTGCTTAAATTAGAACATGGAACGTATGAGCCCTTTATTCTATGTCTGGTTCTATCTGGCTGTCTGTAACAGGAGTTTGACAGAAGCTGGAAGAGACCCTCCTGGAAAACTAAAAGACAAAAGCCCCAGTAGGAAAAAGAATGATTTAAGTGCCATTCACTAAAGGCATGGAAATCGGTCTAACCATTGGTGGCACCTGTGGAGTAGAAGTAGTTTGGGGATGTCATAAAAACCCCTACAGTGGTGAGCCAGGAAGTTGTGCAGTTAGCTGGGATATATGGTGTCTCAGCTAAAATGGAGCCACACTTTAGGAAAATGTATTTAAATTAACTTCATTGGGAAACAGTGATCATCCTAGGGTGCTGCTGGTCTTACCTAGTCCAGTGCATTGCTTGTCTCACTCCCATGGGGACACTCTGTGAGAAGAATCTATAAAACTTACTGCAGGAGCTTAAGCCACAGAAGAACAGGAAGGACTGACTTGTCACAGCCCGTGGACAGCCCAGTGTCAATGTGTCTCAGCACTGTGCTCTCTTTGCTGCATCTTGGGACCAGCTTACTTCTTTGAACCAATCCACAAAAAGAGCTGCCCTGTAAATCGTGTATCCTGCATAATCCTTGGGCTCTCAGGAGAAGAAAGGGGCTTTCTTTGCCTCTTTCCACCCCTGTACTTCTGTTGCCGTGGCTATTTAACAATAACCTGTGAGTGCATCCCAGCTCTTGAATTTCGGATAGGGCTGGCTGCAGCCAGGAGTGCAGTGTGGAAGAAAGGGAAGGCAGACTGGCATAAGAGGGCAAAAAAGCACTATGGCTCAGCCCATTGTGTGTGAAAGGGAGGTCTCATACCCCTAAAGGGAATTACTCTTTTGAACTCTCTCTGGGGTAAGAGCAGCAACATGCTAGCCATCAGATAAGAGATGGAGCAGCCAGATATCTGCTCCTGCACCAGCTCAGCCTCCCAGCAGTCACATGAAAATCTCCTCCTGGAACTTTCACACATTTTCCCAGAAGAAACTGAAGATGATGTACACAAGCTCTGTTGATTACCACCACTAAAAGAGCTGTGGCAGCAAGCAAAACCTACTAACAGGCAGTTCATACTCAGTGTCCCCAGATTGGAAGACCAAGGGACTGTGAGGATAGCAGCTTGGGGAAAGCATTTTTCAAGAGTAACTCTCTATGTATGACACACCACTCAGTTAATTTCTTCACATACATTCACTTTGACATTAACTTCATTGTCATGTGCATAGTTACATACCTGTCTTGCAGGTGTCCTACCCATGCCTATTTTCTAGTACCAAAACAGCTCTGGGACATAGTTCAACACACATCACAGTGCAACAGGCAATCATATCCTTCATGGGGTGGAAAAAATGAATAGCTAACCAGTATTCTCTAATTTATTTGCTCTTTGCATGTTGCAAAAATCCTACCAATTATGTCTCCTGGGGCAGACGCTTTTCTTGGGCTTGCATTGATGTGTTGCTAAAAGCCCAGTGCTGTTAAGAATATGGCAGGGACAGGATTCACGAGATTCAGGTGTGCCCACTGTCTCTTTGCATTTCATGCCATCCCAGGTCTGGAGAGGAATAGGCTGTGACAAGTAGAAAGGCCAGATCTCAAAGAAATGGTAAGTGACAAAAGCCCAAGAATGAACACGTGGGAAAGTGATTCATTCATAACCCTATAAATGCTCTAGGATTTATTTCTGAGTTTATATAACTATTTCTACACCACCTGTTAAGTGGTTTGTAATTGGCCAGTTAAAATCAAGAGAATGCTGAAGTTAACTGCCTGCATGACTCTGGAATATGGACAGCTTTGGGGTTCAAGAGAGAAGTAGGCATTGGTTTTAAAGAATTTTAAATTTATTGTGCCATGGGCCTTCCTAACCTGCAGAGTAAAATACAAAGTTTCAATCAAGTTAATGGAGAAATGGCATTATTAAAAGCCTGCTTAATTGTTTATTGCATTACTGAACTTCGTTCCTACTTCTCTTTTAATTTGTTGATGTGATTTGTGTTTTGGTGGAGGATGCACCATATGTGCTTTTCTGACTGCAGGCACCTCACAGGCGCTCCAGCAAGCACGTAGCTGTCATCCAAATGGGATGTTTAAGACTGAGAACAGAGTGCCATGGGGCACAGGACAAAGCTTTTCCCCCAGGTTGATGAAAGGCCCACCCTTGGCTTCTGCTGGAATGCTGTAACACTTTTGGAAAGGAGAGCAGTGAAGATCAAAGGCAAAATAGCGCCAAAGAATGAAATTTAACAAAGATTCCTCATCCTGCCTAATTATCACATCACACTTTGAGTCAACATGCAAGGCTGCTGGTGCCAGCTGTGAAAAAGGCAATTAATAACTTTGAACCAAGTGTAGCTTCAGACACAAGAGGAGAAGCAGTGAAGAGCTATCTACAAGTGGTAGACCCACTGTTTTCATCCCTTGATGAGATGCTGGTGAAGCACGTACAGCGGAAAATGCCTTTGAGAGACTTTGAGAAACATCATAAAGTCTAGATGGACTTTAGAATGTCTCTGTCATTCCTAAAAAGGTAGGGTTGGCATTTCAAGAGGGCAAGGCAAGTACTGCTCACTATCCAGGCTGGTGTGCTGCACTGCAAGTGCTGTGGGGGGAGTAGCAAGCAGTTTGTGCTCTGCTGTCCTCAGGTGAACTTCCCAAAGGGAATGTGTTGTTTACTGACACTCCAAAAAGAATTTGTTTTCAACTAGTCTGAAGCTGGTGTTCGTCTGGGTTCAAAATCCCATCTCTGAGCCTGCGCTGAGGTTGTCACAAGAGGGCACTTTCTTGGCACTGGATGCCTCTGACTCAGAGAGGAGGGCTATGGCTGGGGGAAGGCTGGGAGTCAGGGGTTTCATCTTGATGCTGGTCCTTGAAACAAGACCTCTATTTCATCTTTTTAGCACGGGAATAATCTGTTCCAGATACCTTGTCATACCTTCTCGCACCACACACTGAGCATTTGCTATCAGTGGCAGGCCTGGGAGACAGAAGGGTATTCCCCAATACCGTAATACATGGTTTGTGGAAAGCAGAATTTCATGATCAATTTCACTACACATTAAGGACAAAAAATAAATGCCCAAGCATGTTTTATATATACATCTAGGAAGAAATCTATGGTATTTCTGAAGTTGTTTCAAAGCCACCTTGTTTCCATTTGAGATTTTGCTATAAAATAAACCTTAAAAGCTGCATGTCATTATGTTTTGACTTAAAATTAAAGGAACATCGTAACTCCTTTTATTTTGCTAATATTCCAAAAATAAACATTTTTTAGCTTACAAAGCTTTTAGGAAAATTCATTCCTGTTTACAGTCCCAGCACATGCACCATGCTGGTTCCAATTCTGTCAGCCAAGCAGCTGTCCTGCCATTAACGCTCTTTAGCAGCTGTGTTCTTTCTACTACCTGGGGACCTGTTAAAAAGCGTTTACAGAGTTTAGTGTGGACAGGTGTCCCTGAAAAAGCCATGCTGCCTGCAAAGGAATGCAATAAGAGTGACCTCTCTCCCAGCACCCTTAGATATTTCAGGTATTTTATTTCAGTAATAAAAGCAAAAAGCAAATTAGGAAGGTGCTCCACCCACCTACCACTTAGATAATTAAAACAAGGAAGTTGTATAAGTTGTACCCTTGCAAAAAGTGTCCCCTGGCACGTCTGCTTCTCTTCTGTGTTTCTACAGCCCTTTCAAAAGTGAGCTGGAAAGGTTCTAATGAATGAGCCAGTGCAGCAGTGACACTGTACGTCCCTGGCAGCTGCCTTTCTGTGTAGGCTAATGCAACTGAAGTGTCTGCTTTCACACTTAGGTGCTTTGAAGACCACAGAATATTTGCTATCAAGTTTGGAGACATAAATTGTCCTTCTGTTGGACAAAGGTATACGTACTATTCTCTGTTGTATCTAAACACAAAAATATTTTCACTTACGTTAAAATCAATTCAGTTGCAGAACTGGACATGATTGGGGTCTTGAGAAAAATAACTCAGGTCATACCTCAGTGGTAACTGTGAACTAAATGTCAGCATTCATGAATGTGTTAGGCCAGCTCACCAAATTTTCAAATGTGCAGGATTTCCAGAAACAGCATAAAAAGAAGCTACCTGCCAACATTTTCATTTATCAAAGATCAAAGTTAGGTACCTCAATGAAAGTCAGACACAGGCAATGCAGAACTGAGCTTGTTTGCTCACAGTCAGTGTGGCTTGCTGCTGTGCTATCAGCAAATTCTCCCTTTGACATTGGGAAATGAAGCTGTGGGGTTTTTTGTTTGTTCCTTAGTATTACTGTAAATCTTTAAGAACCCAGTGACGTCTGCAAGGGTTCCTGGAGGGTGTGATGGGCATAAGTAAATCCATGTTGTAACACTGTTAATGCTCGAGTGCATTGTGCATTATGACTTGTACATTTTGTGGTTGAAGGGTGTCATTGTGAGTGGTCTGGCAGAGGCTGCCAGGTACAAGCACACTGGCAGAAAGCCTTCCAGTCAGGTTTGGCTACCTGCAGCTGAGATAAAAATGTTTTGCAGTGTCTGAGATAAGAAACACTCCCTGAGGAAAGATTTTGTCTCTACATGGTCCAAGTGCCTCGTGGAAGTCCTTAGCCTCTGCAGGGATCTCTCACAAACCTGAGAGTGACCCATCATACCCGACAAGCAGGAGGATGGATGTGTGCATTGCCAGAGCCTTTCTGTAGAGGTGGATGTAGGGCATATTGGTGACATGTCCACACAAAACAGGCACCTGGGTGAGCTCCAAGTCTGCTGATTTAGCAACCTCAGACCTCAGATGATGCACTGCACCCTCAGACTCCTCAGCCATGAGGAGTACTTGTGGGGGAAACAGGGACCTTTGGTCCAGGCCTCTGTCCTGGACCTGAGAGAGGTAAAATCCAGAAAACACAGATGACGTTACTGGAAACAGTCCCTGTTTTCTGGTCTGTTAGATAAGGAATCAGTAGAAACTTGGTGTTGCCTGGCTAGTCCACCTTGTATTTTTAACTTCTGGTATTTGAAAAAAAATCATAAGTAACCATATATCTAATTGTCTAGCCCTCTCTGCTGGAAAAAAAAAGAAACCAATGGGGAAGGACAACTTCGGCAGTCATCCAGGAATGGGAACTCTCCTGTTATCTGCATAAGACATAGACCACAGAAATCTTGGTTGAAAGCAGCCTCTGCTCTGACTTCACCACCAAAATCCTAAGCTTTATCTTATGGTTTAAGAAGGTAATGTTGTGCTCATGCTTGTGCTGTATAATCTCCTCACTTCTAATTTTCTGCCTGACAGCTCCTTTGAGGAGTTCCTCTCTTCTTGTCAGGCCTTTCCTATTTCCATCAGCTTTACAATTTTTCTGGTTGGCTATGGTTAGAGCCTCCTTTTATGTATCTCTGGAGTTGGCACACGGCAATGCCAATCTTCCCTTTGCAGATGGTGGGTACAACAAATGGAATACAGAAATTCAAGGAAGAAGGCAAAAATCATCACTTCACTTGCTTAGTGAGGCATCTGCAACTGGAAAAAGACTCACGCTGATATATGATGAAGCCCCTTGGACTAATTTTTTCTCCTTAACTTTACTTTCAGGGTTAAAAAATTTCAGTTAAAGAAAAATAAACAAAAGTGGCCAGCATTGCTCTCACAGACGTGACCAAAGGGGTTTAACCAGTAAAGGAAATAAGGCCAAGAGATTATCTTAAACTGCTTTCCTATTAAAACAATTCATTTCATATATTGCCACAATGCAACAACTTTATCTGAACTTCCTTTCAACCTCTATAAACATGTCCTTAAATTGAAAGCTGTGAATTAATATATGAAAAATACAGTCTCTGTGTGACATTGGGCAACACTTTTTAAGTAGTAGTAGTAGTAGAACTTGTGTCAAAATGAAGCATTGCATTATCAGATCAAAGAGAATTTAGTTGGAAAATATGCCTAGTGTGTAAACCAGCTATAAACTTAATGTAATTTTTTTCTGCCTTTTAGTGAGCTTTGTTGCATAAAACTGTGGTTTGGAACTAACACTTACTCTGGGGCAAAGAATCCATTGAAATAGTTTGAAAAACCATTCAATAAGATAGGTAAGAAAAATTATATTTTTTAATCTATGGTATACTGAAGTGAACTGTAAAATCTTCTGCTAGGGAATATCCCTTTTTGATACTCAGTCTCATTCTTTGGAAGGTGCAATGTTTTTCCAGAGAGTGATGAGAAAATAATGAATTGAGAGGCAAAGTGCCTGTTTTAGGCACCCACTCAGCAGAGTGACAAGAATTGGTGCTGTCATTCAGCAAGGACAGCATTGTTTTGTTACTGCTGGGATTATCTGCAGGAGAGCTCTGTGGGAGACTGTGAAAGAAGTTACAGAAGAGGAAGTTTCATATATGCATGACCCCAAAATGAATGAAGAAAAATAAGATCTAGCCTTTTTTTTTTTTTTCATTAACATTTTAAACTCTTAAATTCGGATTATCATGTGATTCCTGCTACTATAATGGGCAATGAGCATGGGTATACCTGCTGCATTAGCTGGAGAAAAATATTCTGGGTAGATCATAGATACAACAGAAAATTTAAGACTTGAGATCAAGGGAAGGACTATCAGGCCCCAGACCTTTCCCATGGCTTTTGCTCTCCATCTCTCGGCTTACTGCCCCTATGTGGCTTCCTTCCCTTTCAAAGCTGTTTCATCACACTCCAAGCAGATTTGGCTCCATGGGGATAAGAAGGGGGTTTATAGATTTTAAAATTGTTGCCTCATGGTCTGTAGTACTGTTTTTTGTACCATAAATGGGTATCAGCAAATCAGTGTGGGTGAGAAAGCACTTGAGTGTGTTTTGGGTTGGGAACAAGGGGCAGACCAAGGGAACACATCCTGAGCCACCCAGGTATTTGCAGAAGGGCTGTGCTTCCATGCAGTCACTTGTGTTCCCAGACAGTGAAGCACTTTGGGTGCCCCCCTTGATGTGGCATTAGACAACAAGTTGCCAGGAAGCAGAGTAAGAGTCACTGCTTTTAAAGGACTTTCACAAGGAGGGCTCACACCAAAGGCTCAGAAGGACAAGGAACAGCCCTCAGCTTGTGGCAGACATCTGCATGCAGGGATGCTCAAGTGCACACAGGAGGATCAGCAAGCTTGGCCAAATCCTGTGCCAACAGCAAGGTCCTCTTATTTCCAGCTGAGGGCTGGGTCCCAGGAGAGACCCCACACCTCCCACCCACCCCCCTCCTTCTCTACCTGTGTGTTCTTTTCGTTCCTGAGGGGATTTTATTTCTTCCTTCCCCTGGCAACAGCTCCATGGCAGTTTTACCCCGCCAACAGCAGCACGCACCAAATGCTTTGTACACCTTGAAACAATTTCTTTTGCAGGCCACATAGTGGAACGAATCTGAGCAGCTGAGTTGCTGTCAGTGCAGAGGAGCTGAGTTCCTGCATGCTGTAGGGGCATGGATCTGCCTAAATCACATGGACCTCAGCAGGAGATGGTTGAATGTCTGGTTAGGGTTTTGGGGAAAGCTGTGAAGTGCACACAAGAGAATGGAGACCTAAAGAGTGGGGATTTGGTGGTGAATTCTGAAGTGTGTTTTTGTAGTTAAACAAAAAAAATCACTTAAAATACCAAGGTGAAAGTTGTTGGGATTTTTTTCTGTTTTGTATTTTTTGGGTTTGGGTTTTTCCTTTTTTTATTTCAATTGTACTTATTTTGAACACACCCTGATTTAGGAAAGACAACTTGTGCCTCAGGAAACCAGATATCCAGAGGAGTAATTAGATCCCCAGAGTCAAGTTTGGAAAGATGGCTTTTCTGGATGTCACCGTGAAGTTTGCATTTGAACAAACATAAAGAATAGAAACTAGAAACCAAGTTGTAGTAACCCATGTTTTTTGCCTGTGTTATTGCATAGGACTGTGGCATGCAGCCACAGTGAAAGAGGAGGAAGAGGCTACCATCATGATGGAAAAATCCTACAAAGAGTAGGAAAACTTACAGGATAAGTTTGAATTGAAAGATGAAAGATTCAATTCAATTGAAAGATGAAGATTCAAATCTAAAATACTTGAATATAAGCTATATAGAACAAGGTAGGGATAACTTCATCTCCAACAACCACCTAAATGTCTTACGTACAATATTTAAGGGTTAAAAGTGCTCTCAAGATATTTGTCCCAAATTCTCTGTAGAAGAAAGCACCACAGCCTTGCCTGGCAGAAGCATTGAAAAAGTGTTGTTACTGTGCTGCTACACAGCTGCCTTTTCTGTGTCCCCATCATAACCCATCTCCAAACCTGCCTGCCTGCCTGCATGCCTGCCTGCCAGGCATTCCCCCCGGAAGATGATGGTGCCTTCATCCTGGCGCTTACCTGGAGAAGTTCATTCTAATTTTCTGCTTATCTGCCAGAGCAGTGTGATCAGACACGCCATTTGAAAGGCGTATTGGGGTTTCTAAGCCTCATGAAACAAGGCAGAGGTTAACCCAGGCAACCACCAGGCTGTAGTTGAAAATTGGCCTGCCTTCAGAGGATAAAAGAGCAGTGGGAGGGTCTCTTTAGGCAAACACATCTATCCAGTGAATTGCTAAAAAAAAAAAAAAGAAAAAAACCCCAGAAAAAAAACAAAAACCTTGATCTTCAGGATGCAGAAAGAAGGAGCTTTCTGAACTTGGAGAAGACTGGTAAACAGGAGGTTGACAGCCAAATGCTGGTGCCCCCCCACATCGAGGGAATGGGGACTGTATTGCATGGATGCCTTCCAGTTGGCGGAGAGCTTTGCTATGCGGAGATGCTCTCGGGTCAGGTGAAGACAGCAGGATTCTTGCAAACCAGATAGGTAAGTCAGCTCCTCAGAGCTGGATTTCAAATGAAACCTGGGCTGGTTCATTATTGCAGGGTGGAACCAGGAATTTCCATGGCTTTGATCAAAATCCTACAAACGTAATGGTTGTGGAGATGGCTTGCTTTGAAGTTTTGAATTTGAGTTTTGAGAGAATCCAAAATGCAAGCTAGAATAGGCTGAAATTTGTTTCAATAAAAACATTTGGGGAAAAAAAAAAGAACCCGAATTATGAACTCTCATGGAAATGAAGCTCTTTCTTAAATACTCTGTCAAACTTGATGGAAAATGTACATCATCTTTGGAATTATCTTGGTGAAAAGATGGTAACACTTAAAAAGAAAAAATTGTAATATTTTCACTGAAGAGCAGACTTTTATGCATTATGTTTTCCCTCTTTTTTAAAAAATTATTTTAATTTCAGCAGAAAAAATATGATACAGACCCTCTTGTGATAATGCAGTGTTGTGAGGAGCAAGGTTGGGAATTTTCTCCCTGTTTTCCAGCTCGCAAAGTCTTGAAAAAGATAAATAAGCTCTCATTTATTCCTTGAACCTTCCTTTGGGAAAATCTTTCAATCTTCTGAACATTTCTTTCTTCCATAAAAATTCTTTTCAGCCAAAATTCTAGCTTGATATCAATCTCTAGTGCAAATGAAACATAAAATCGCTTTGTGCAAACACTGGTGATCAGAGACGGCTGACCTTAGCCCTACTCTGTTCCTTCTAGGGATTACTGTAACTGTGGTTATTGAGGAGCTAGGAGAAATATTTTAATGGAACTCCAGATGTGGTTTGCATCCATGTGTGTGTGTACATGAAAATATTATATTTATGTGTATGTGTGTGTATGTATATATATATATATATGTATAGGTACTACATATATATGTGTGTGTGTGTGTATGTGCATATGTATGTGTGCATATATAAATTACAGGGATTTGTGTTTTCCACATTACTGGGAACTCATATTGAGACAGTGACACTTGATTGCATCCTGTGAGATGAATAGTTTACACATAGCTGAAGAACAGAGTCACTGTTTAAGCTGTAAAATATTCTGGTTTGCACTACTTTCATCTTGATAGACGTTAATGTAACTTTCTTTTGCCAAACTGAAGATAAACTGTTTGTCTTGCAGTCTCATTCCAAAATAGAGAAATTACTTAAGTGCCTCACCCCTAAAAGGAACAGTATGTGATGAAACAGAATATGCCTGAACTTATATTTAATTTTGCTGACAAATGTCTTTTGAGTGACTGACTGTACTTCAGCTTCTTTTCCAGTCCTTTATTTTTATGAGTTTTTTTTAAATACTGATCTTTCCACAAACTGGTGACATAATGACATTTCAAGAATGGAATTTGTCAGAACATGTTTGCTGAAATATATGTAACTAAAATATGCTGCTTCTTGGATGCCAAAACATTTTGCAGAGGTGCTGGTGTTGAAGAATGGGGAGTTTTCTGTATCCCAGGTTGAGGTCTCTGGTTATGTCTGATCTGAAAACTCAATCTCTCTAACTCAGAAATAGATGTTTCAACACAATTCCACACCCTTCCATTTAAAAAGCTTTTCTTTTCATTTCAAGATCATGCGAAAAAATTGAAAAACCTGCACAGTTTTGGAACGGACTTATTCCACTATGACCCAGCCAGCTCTGCTCGACACCTTCTCTCCCACAAATGGCTTGCGCCAGGTTTCCAGAAACGGGCGTGGGGCTACAGCTATAGGGTTTTGGATTTTTTTTCCCCCAGAAGTCACCTGTCATCTCATTGTAGCTTGAGCTTCCACAGACTTCTTTTTTTCCAGAGTCAGGCTGTGAGAGCAGACCACAAGCTCACACGCAGCCAGGGCTGTGACTCGGCTGGTTGGCTCCGCGTTGCTGTTCCAGCCGTCCGTGCTGGTTTCAGCAGGGCCACCACTGCGGGCACAGCCTTTTCAAGACAAACAAACAAACCAAAAAAATGTTTACAAATGTTTGTCTTCAAATTCCTGCACGAGAGCAACTTAATTGAAGCCCACACCTGGTTGAACAGGGTCAGGCTGTGCAAAAGAAAGCCTCTGTGCCTGTTTCACTTGAAACCAATGGAGGGAAGATAGTTCGTTAAGTCTGCGGTTTCCAGAAATGTCTCTGATGTGGAGTTAAACTTCTTACGTTTTGAACTCTTGTTTTGTTAAATGAGTGCAATGTTAGTTGTACAGCCTAAATTTTAATGATCTGTTTCTTGGTTTAGAAGATGGAGTCACATTTTCAACCTTTGAGGCTGTGGTTGGAGATTAGGTAGATAAGTTAAAAGCCTGACCAACTCCCCTAATTAGGTTTTGGTTCTTGCAGTATACCTGAACTTTACAGGTCATGTTTCCACACACTGAACTCTCAGTCCATTTCCCAACACACCTTGAACTTAGAGTAAAACTTGAAATTTCTTATCAGGCATATTTTTTCTTTGGATTTCCTGGAAGTCCTTGACTTGACTCTCAGAAAAATAGTTCTTTTTTTTTTTCCTTTTCTTCCAAAAGTAATGCATCCTTTGAGATTGTGAATAGTTTTGAAAAGTATCTCTCATGTTAGTCAAAACAGTAACAGCAACTACTATGTTTCTTTTTTAAAAGCAGTAGACACTTTATCACGTTTCTTCCATAGAGGACCTTGTGTTGCCATTCTCAGAAATACACAAGGGGCAAATTTTCCAAGAGGTCATAACCTGCCAACAGTATCAGAATCAAAAGTAAATAGTGCTTGGAGAGGTGGCCTATGGAAAATGGGGAACTGGTACCTGGCTGACAGGCTGTGGGCTCCTGATCCCCCAGACCATTTGTGAAAATGGGACGTGGGGTGACCAAAGATCCATAGGAAAATGACCTGCAGGCCTTTGGGAGATACATCCCTGGGGATGGTCTGTGCAAATGGCTTGACACTGGTAGCTGTAAAATTTAGTCTGGCAGATGGTATGGGTTTTAGACTGTTTAAACTACCTCACATGCATTCTCCACAGCTGGTGGGCAGGAATCAAAGAGGAGCTTATAGGGGATGTCACTGAGATGAATGCAGAACATTAAGGCAAAAACATCCAACTCCACTTTCTCCAAGTAGGAATTTATCATTGTGCCTAGCTGTTGCAGTGGGTGGTCTCTGTACTACTAATATGATGTAGCTGTTAAAAAGGTATTTCCATCCCTCATAATATTCTAGTGTTTACTTACCCTTGCTGTGACACTGCTATTGACTCTGGAGCTGTAATTATAAGTAATAATTCAGTAATCCTGATGATAAATTGCAACAAATTGACCAACAATTACATAGGAAACAGTATTGTGGCAGTCACCAGGGACTGCCTGGCATCAGACAACTTTAATTAGAGCTGACTAATACCTTATCCTGCCTCCAGGGTGCAGAGGATTTTGAGTGCTGAATGCTAACATTTCTATTAGTTTATATGATCTTAGGAAATGTCAGTTTGCTAATTGTTCAAATAAAGGAGTCTCCTTTTGCAAAAATAGCATAGTTTACAGAACATGGAGGAAAATAATTTCAGCAGCTATTAGCTCTAGCTGAAACCACCAGCATCCTGAGTTGCCAAGATCAATCAGCTCTGTAGGGAGAAGAGGAAGTGCTTGCAGAAGTGTCTGGCTCCCCTACAGGCACTAAGTTGAAATTTCTTCCTCCTGTATTCAGAAAATATTTTGAAATTCAAAATATGTGTGTAGCAATTTAAGTTGGTTACCCAGAGAAGAACTGCATACATGAACTGGAAAGGAAAACTACTTTTGTCCGCTCCAGCCTCTGCAAGAATGATGTTTCTATTTTGATGAAACATGTGGCACGTGTCATTCTTTTTTTCAATATAGTAGTGAAATGCTACATGACAAGCTCTTGAGATTTATAGGCTACTTGTAAGGGATCTTTAAACCACAAATTAGGAAAAGACAGTCCTTACCTTCTGTGTCCAACCGCAAAATACATATACATTTGCTTTAAAAAATGTGCAGTTTCCACAAGGGGAAATCACAGTTTGCAACAAACACCACAGGAGAGATCATCAGATACCTACCTGTCTGTCAGGTGGAGGGCTGCCATTCCAGGTATCCCTGTGCTTTCCTCCACAGCACCTCTAATACAGGCACTACCATAATCCCTGTCTTACTCTTGAACTGCATTCCCAAATGGAGCTCTGCTACAAAACCAGCCCCACTGTGGTGGCTTCAGGGCAGTGGAAAAAATGCATTCAATTACATACAGAAACATAACCATGGAAAGTTAAAATGGGCTCAGCTTCTCCCATACCTCTCTTATCTTGCTTGTTTCCTAAGCTTTGGAACAAGAGCCTTGCTTAAACATAAGTTAGCATAACACCCTAATTTTAAATATGGACCTGTAGGCAGCAGTATAACATAAGTGTTAATGCAATAACTTTGAATGCAGACCTTAGCTGAACCCTAGAGCTGTGGTGGTTCCGCAGTACAAACACAGTCATTCAGGGGTGATCTTTGCTTGGATAAAATGCTTCCATTCAAAAGTAACGATAGTGTTTGAATAAATTAAGTTATAACTGAAGTTTTTCCATGATGCTATCTTAAAACAATAACCTAGCCGTGGTACCCACTGCCTAATCAAAATCAGGCTTTGCGGTTTTAGGTGATACACAAACACTTCTGTAGACCTGAGGTGAAAAATGTGGAGCATTTCTGAGGGAATTAAGAACCTCAAACTCACCTTCTGAAGTAATCTTGCTACTTAGGAGCAGCTTTTTCAAAGTGTTTATTGCCCCTTTCAACAGTAGCAAAGGGTAAATTATAAACACAGAGCTGCAAATCACAGGTAGGGGTTTCAGCAAGCCTGAGATACCAGTGCACACGTCTGCAGCTATTCACACCTATGTGCTTCTAGAAACCTGAGCCTGGATACCTCTCTATCTTAAAAAAAATGGGAACTAATACCACAAAGCCTAATCATGAACAGAGAAATGTGAGCCAGAATACCTTTAGAAAACAATTTTCAAAGGTATATTTTCCCCTCAAATTGTAAATAGGCTGCCTGGGAGAGTTTATTATATGAGGTTAGTTACAGAAGTAACTTGACTCTAACAGGTATCTGTCTGTCTGCTTAGCTATGTTGTTTAGCAAACTCATAGTTAGGCTCCCAAGCCATTGTTGAAAACTGTCTTTAGAGCTGTCCTGAAGTATCTGTGCCGTACCTGGAAGAGGAATGCACAAAGGAACAGAGCTGTTAAAAGCAAATACTTATAAAAAAATAGCTCTTTTTGTGTTAAAAGAAAGCATACCTCTTGTGTAGTATGCCTTCAAAATGTTAGAAGCATTTCTGTCTGAAGCAGTCCTGTGAAGTGAACAGAAGGCAGAAGGAAAGCTCCTTAAAGGCTCAGGCTTGCTTTGAGCTTTCACTAGTAGAAATGGGTTTTGACTGCTGTCTTGTATAAACTAATTTAATGTCATTTGTTCTGGAAGGACGTGTTGTCTCTTGATCTTATTGCTCACAGATACTTTTCTTTGTGTACCAGAGACAAGAAATCACACCATTTAAGAGGATTCTCCCTCCTGCAACAATTCTTCAGCCACAGGAGTTTCTGTAAGTGCTGTTCTGCATCTCCCCTCAGCTTCCCAGCACTGTCCTACAGTTCAGACTGTCACTAGCACAACCGGGTTGAGGTGAGACTTTAATTAATCTGGTGGAATCAGGAAGAGGGTTTGAGCATGGCTACGGTGTAAGATACACTTAAAAGAATTTTTTACTGTGTCTGAACCAAGCTTGAGTTAATCCTGAAGCTAATTTGAGATCAAAAGCACAGAGACTGTTTGAAATCTTATCTGAATCAGACTGCCAGATCATTTAAGGCAAACATTAAATAAGATTGCTTCAATTACTCCAATCAGTCAATCTTGGTAACTGAGATTGAGTTCTTCAGTTCAGAGGCTGATCAACTACTGTTAGATTCGGGTAATAAATGGGTAAATTAACTGGCATGTATTTCTTAGTGCTGTAGTTGGGCTTCTGGAAAGATTGTTCCTCCACATCTGGCCATCCATGGCACAGACACAGCTTGGGGTCACAAGTCCAGGGCTATTGTCTCCAGCATACAAAGGGCTCAGAGTCAGCATTTGAGTTTTGACCTACTGTCGGTTTAGACACAAAAAATTCTCACCTTCCAGGGGCACTGTCTTTCTTAATAGACTTAGGCCATTAGATAAAACAGTACTGTAACACTCTGTGAAAATTTAGTGGCCATAGGAGACGATCACTACAAAATAATTATTAAAAATGTTTTAACTGAACCTATAATACACTAAAGTTCTGGCTGAAATCCAGGCAAAATCTGCTCATTTAGAAATGTACCTATGTGTGAGGAGATTGGCTGTTCCATCTGCAGGGGTTTGTGTTAGAAGGTAGACAGCTCAGATATCAGGTTATATGCACAGAATTTTGCAGACCTTTTTCCTAGCAGAGCTTTTTTTTTTTTCTTTTCTCTTTTCATGATTGGTTTTGGCAAGTAGTTCCCATGGTTTAGAGTTTAGGTTGGGCAGCTGGAACCCAAAACTGGAAATGGGGGGCCAGTTTCTGGCCTCTGCTTTCCAGTGCCCACCCCAAGTAAGGTCCCTGGGTACATCCTTGCCTCTCTTCCCAGACTGTAAAATGACTGTCAAAGGGTTTGCCTGCCTCAAAAATAAGTTGAAGCCTCTGATCAACTGCACAGAGAAAAGGGCTTTTACTTTTCCCTCTGGTTTTAAGCTGTTTAGGACATGTAACTCTTATGTATATCTTCCATTTTGGTCATTCCCTTTCTTTTTTGGAGTAGGAAGAAAGTATAAAGTTGTTAAAAAAAATTGTATGTTTCAGAAAAAAAAAATTGTTGCTCTGAATTACAGATTTTCAGCTCCCAAAAATATAAACTTGTGATTCAAACTAGAACCAGGCATAGGTATCTTCTTTTCCTCGCTATAAATGCAGCTATTTCTGTACCTAAATGGAGACTCAGAGTAAGGCCAACAGATTCCTCAGGCAGGGTCTGAATTCAGATAAAAGGCTGAGGCCCCAAGCCACCAAGTCACCTCCCATGTAAAAGAGGCCAGAGGAATCAATAACACATGTACTTTACAGCATGGCAGTAATTGTGGAATTTTATAGTGGCTTTCAGTTATAGCCTTGAAATTGATTTCTTTACCTTCTGTGTATTAAATATGCATAACACTTGCTGGGAGCAAACCAAGTGATGTGCATTAGATCCCAGTACATCAAACAAGCCCCAGTGTAATGTATTTTGGGTGCCTAAGGTATATGGTAAGCTACGCAGCTCAAATATGCTTGCCTCTCTTTCCACATATACTTCACAAGTTCACAAGACGTAGCTTTAATATTATTAGCAAATTGCTATTTAAGAAAAAAAAGGCAAATTCTTTGGTAAATATAATAAACATCTGGTTATGACTGGGGAAGAGATTGCTATTTGAAGTCATTCTGAGAGGTTGATAATGCTTCTCCTAAAATATCTACAAAATCCCCTCCCTCTTTTGCCCCAAGGCCTAAAAATATATCTTTCTTTTCCCCTTTGATACCCTGACACTTTCTCTCAGGAAAGGTCTAGTAGGAAACAGTGCTTAAGATCCAAGGGAAAAGTTCTTATCTATTGCCTCAAACTACAGCTTTTACCTGCTTAACACCTGTAGTTTGATTGATAACACCTTACGAGATGTGATAAAGACCCTTAATGCCATTAGCAATATTCACACCCTGGCAATCTTTGCTCAGAGTTATGTGTTGTGTTATTACAGTAGCAGTTTCTATTTTCAACTGCAAGACAATTTATCAGGGTGTGCAAACTCTGCTGAGGACATGCAGTCCCAGCACAAATATGACCAAGCACATTCTTGTTCCATGATTAGATCTGTATGAAAATGAGGAGGCAGTGCCTGCAGTTGCTTTGTATTGTGAAGCAGCTGTAGACAAACCTGTTGCTGTGATAATGTGAGATAGCAGTTGGGAGATTTGGCACACAAGCTCAGCCTGAAAATCTTCTTATTTCTGTCTGTGTCTTCTCAGATGTGATGTACAGCCTGGTGAGATCCTACACCAACCTTCAGACGCCTTTGGGAAATGACAGATATTTTAGCAAAAGCACAACCCTGTACTTTGTGCTGCAGTTTTCTTATTTCACAGCCCCAAATTTTGGAATGTCATACTGGCTCAGAGATCCTGGTTTTCTCTGATCTAGCTTCTTGTGTTTGTTTTCACAAAATGAGTGTATGCTGCTCTGTAGTCGTGTAAATGAGTTTTCCCAGGTGCCAGGTAGAACATCAGAGATTCAAACTAATGAAAAGAAGCAAAGAAAAAAAAAAGAAGGAAAATCAGAAAGCAGGATCATCTTAATGTCCCCTGGGGCCATAGAGTTGCAGCAGTGAGAAAAGAAAATTTCATCATGGTGGATCTGGAAGAGAGGGATAGGCCAACCCTATAGGACATCCAGAAGTTGAGGGCTATCACTTGGACTGCTGGAATTTAAGGGCAGTCAGGCCACATGAGGCTTAATAGCATTTACACCTACCAGTCTACAGGACAAGGCAAGGAAGGATCAGTTCCAGGTCCTCTGAGTGTGCTGGGTTTGTCTATACTTTGTTCTTCTTCCGAGGCAGTGCTGCTCTCTGTGCCTCCATAGTGTCAAACCCCACCCTGACAAGAATCTTTTCAACAACTGGGGTTTTCTGTAGAAGGACATATGGCTCTGATCAGCTCCTGCATAAAGGTTATTAAATAAACAAGTATTCCTGCTCATTCCAGGTAAAATGGCGGGTGCCAGCTGGCTGGAGTTCTGCCCATGGAGGAAGGCAGAGGTCTCCTTCCCATCACTCTTTTGCATCACAAAAAAAAAACTCTTCGGGGGACACAAAGGCAGACAATGTTTGTAAAGCTCTTCCTGATCACTCGTTCTGTAGGGAAGTGTTTTAAGACTTTTTTTGGTGTGTGATATTTTTAAATAATAACATCAATGATCTTTGTAAATGACAAAAAGTGATGCCTTAAATACCTGTTCAAAAAACAACTGTATTATGATCTCAACAGCAGGATAGTTGTGCTTTCTAATTGTTCACTTCCATTGCAGAGAGTTGCTAATTAAAGATGTTGTGTAGACCCACACAGGAAGGAAAGAATTTCACAAAATATCCTGTTTCCCATCCATCGGATGGGAATAGAGTGGGGGGTGAGAGAATGAGTCAAAGGATGAGCACAAGAATATAAAGCTAAAGCTGCAATAGTGACAATAAGGGTTTGTTCTTTTCCACAGGAGCCAGTCCCAAGAAAGGATTCCTGATGGGACACTTCCTGTTCACATTACTGTCTTTCTCATGAGAATCCACTCTCAGACCCCATGCCTCCTTGTGGACTCCGACAGATGGTGGCATCCAACTGGACCCTGACTGAGCAAAGTGAGGAAGAGTCAGTGACATGAGACAATACTAGTGGTGCTGGAGTGTGAGGCATAATCCACAGCCAACGCTCATGTTACAAGAACAAGAACAAGAATAAAAAATACTTATGTGATTGCTTGTGGCCACTCCAAATGAAAACAATGCAACAGATCTCAAGAATGCAAAGATGCTTGAAGAGCTTTATTCTATTTCAGTTAATGTATGATAAATTATACCTATGGGGTCCTGTTCCTGTGAAAAGATTTCCTGAGAAGTGTTAAGAATATCTGATGCTTATCAAGAATGCTTAGGAATAATCAAATACATTTGATACTCTGTACAATTGACCTTGGAATGGATGTTCTGCCAGTGGCACTTTTGGTCTAAATTCCTACTCCCATCTGTCTTGAGGGTTTGAGAAAGCAATCCTAAGTAGATACACTAAGGATTCTGTTCAGCTGTGCAGTGGCAGGCTGTGCTTATGTAGTGGCACCCTGCATTTCTTATTGAGAAACTGGACCCTTCCAGTAGTAATCCACATATTCTGGGCCTAGAAATCTCTGTCATTAACTTGATACCTCTTGTAGATGCCAGAAGAAACCTACCCAGACAACACCTGACCTATGGAAAACACTGAAGATTATTTTTTTAAACTGTTGGGTGGCCTTTGGTAAAAGGAATGAAAAAGAAAAAAAAGCAAAAACACAAAACCCAAACCAACCCAACCTTATTAACCATGCACCTAACTCCAAGTTTCAGAAGTTCACTGTACACCAATATGTGGAGAATATAACTGGGGCATAAAACCACTACAGAAAGCATGTGATGCAGAAATAACAGAGAAATTTGATAGGTCTGATATAAAATCTAAGATGGATTTCCCTATTCAACAGGAATCTGTTGGTTCTATAGAAATAATCTAAAAGCCACTGAGAAAAAAACCATTATTTTTTCCCCTAAAACAAAATTACCACTTTTTGAAAGTACTTTTATTCCTCGTAAGTTGGCAGAAACTCTAAAGAGAATTGGTAAGAGAAGGGCAGTGCTGTCCTTTAGACTGAGGAATCTGGTACTCTTGTCCAGTCACAGTGATGTCTGCCTGGCTGACTGCAGTCACTGAATCCTGTGGGTACCACATGAATAATAAATGCAAAACCAGAGTCCTGTACTGACAGAGAGCACAGTCAGTGTTGCTCTGGAAAAAGCCTGAGACACAACTTTATAACATTTATTGTGAAATTTAATGTATGTTTGAATTCCTGCTTCTGTTAAACTGATACTCTATTCCTCTGAATTCCTATGAATTACTAATCTTAGTTGATACCATTATTGGATAACTAATACAGATGGTGGAAAATTGTGAGAGGGTGGATTTTTGAAAACATCATGACATGCACAAGTTTCCAGTTTTGTTCCTAGTGACACTGTCCAGAAAGCTGTGGACTTCACAGGAGCTGTGACTTGGCCATGCATTTCTACAAAAACAGGTGTGAATTTTCTTTTTTCTTTTTTTTTGGGCCTCTAGTGGTCTGTTTGGAAGGAATTAGTAAGAGCTATAAAATAAAAATTTTCTTTGGAATACAAAAATGAAAATAATCGAAGGCAATGTAGAACACAAACTTACACAATTTTCTTTGGACCTGAGGTATTCGATACACTCATTGCACAATAGCAGCAACACAGTTTAGCTGGTTTTAATACACTAAAATGCTCTCTGTTGCATCTGAAAGAACAATCCCAGGAGAACTAAAATGGAGAGAGCTTTCTCAGTAATTCCTCTTCCAGAATAACTCTCCACCAATAGTTGTTCAGAAATAGCTGTACACCTTATCTGTGGTAGTACCCACTGGAGACAAACCTGCATTGCCTGACACCAAAGGGAATATCATACATTTCCTTATCATATCTGTGAATTTGGCATCAAGATCATCTCAAAAGGGAGGAGAAGTTGCCTATGGGTTGTGAGAGGTGATAGCAAGCAGTGCTGTCACCTCTCACAACCCTCCTGTCACCTCTTCCCTTACTAAAGGGAAGCCCAAGGGATTATGTGCCTCACTGAAAAAATTCATACTTATAGTCTTGTATTTGAGTATTGTCGGCTCCAAATCCTACTCAGGAAAGGTGGTTTAATTGGTGGTTTGGTTTTTTTTCTTCTTTTCCTTTTGGCTAATTGTTACTTTTTACCTGAAATCACTGCTTATATCATTCAGTAGTTTATCACCAAGAACACCTGTGTAGGAACTGGAGGGGATAAGGAAATTTTCAATATATCACTGTTTTCCATTAGCAAGGTGTGAGCATGTATAGGAGTTGTTATCTCTCTCCTATTTAAGTAAGATAAGGGAATTATGAAGTGAGGTGTGTTCTACCCATGGTTAATTTGTAAAATCCCACCTGAAGAGATAAACACTAGGAAGCTGTAAATTAAATGCAAAAACAATGTCTCAAAAATGTTCACTAAGGGATTTTATCATTCATTTTTGTTCCAGAGCAAATCTTGTATTATTTCCATATTTCTATAAAACTTTTTTAACGGCCATGCCACAGAGAGGTATTCACTTACATCGTACTTGGGAATTGTGTTTGGGCAGCTTCTGGGTTTTATACTGGATTAGTACTTGCAAGGATGTATGGTTGAATACAAATATAGGGAGAATGCTGAATGTGGTGGTTTGGGGCAAACAAATTTTGAGGGGTTGTGCTGAGCAAATATGAGGGTTCATCTTGTAACTTCACTGGAAGTAGAGAGGAAAGAGGATTTGTCCTTTGAAAATACTCATTTGAAAACATCCTGAGCTGAGATTGACACAATGAATGAAAGATGGACTTTGTGGACAGTACTGGCCTGGGAATCAGGATACCTGTCATGAGTTTTCACAACATTTCCTTTCCCTCACAGATGAAAAGTGCCTAAATAGTGCTGGGTTCAGAAGCCTCAATTCTTTTGTGGACCTGTTAATTTCCTTCTTATTTTTGAGTTCCCTGATAGAATACCAATGCCACTATGCTTCTCACTTAGACTGAAAGCTTCTAAACTGCTCTTGCCCTGTGCATATTCCTGTGACAATGTAAGATTGATCTGCCTCACCCAGACTGATGTAGTTGAGTGCCTGTAGTCAATGCTTCACACACAGAGCTGAAAAGCACAGAAACACTGTTGTCTAACCCGAGGCATTCTCCTACCTCCATGTTTAGTATGCAAATATGGAGTCTGGCTTTTCGATCTGTTGAATGCCTAAAGCATCTTGCCTCTCTTTGAAGAGTTGATTTTGCTTATCTTACTTTTTCGAAACTTCCCAAATATCTGCTTTTCTCCAGCATACGAGACAAGAATTCTCAATGGCATGATGCAGACCTCCTAGCGTGCTAGCCCATCACTAGCTGGGCTTGGAAAACCTTGCCAGTCTTGCTCCGCTTTGGCCAAGATTTATCTCTGTAACTACACAGAGACTATACAGAAGTCATGTTTCCTGTGACACCAAACAACCAGGAGGCTTTTGTCTAGCCCAGAGATCTTGACTCTGCTTCACTGATCAGCTGTATATCGAAAAAGCCCTGCCATCCTGCTGGTTTTTAGGGTTCTTCTCACAGCTCCCTTTGTTTCCAGTGTGACTCCCTGTCTTCTAGTGCCAGAACTGAGCTCCCTGGGTGAGCTTAGCTCTCTCTGCCCATGCCAGGCAGGCTCCATTGCTAGCAGCTGCTTTGCTACATGAAGGGACTTAAGAGTTACTTCCATTGAACTGAAAAGACTGGACTTGGCAAGCTCCTTTGCTTAATGAGGTCTGCAAATTCTCTTTGAATCCAAGACTCCCATGATGGTAATTGTTAGCACTTTTCAACACAGCAGTCTTTATATGGGGTAAAATATTCAAAAGTGCTTAAGTGAAGGTCAATAAGACCTAGCTATTAAAATAAATAAATAAATAAACCCCAGACCCATAATTAACAGATGTTTGTGGTCCTGCAATAAGTGAAAATATTTTAACAGCTCTTTGGTAGAAACCAAATGCTGAAGTAACCCTTGGGTTAAAAAGCAGCATAACTGGGTAGCCTGGTGGGAAGGGCTCCCTCACTGAGAATAAAAGAGCCTCTGGGTTCAGGGAACAGTTTTTACACAGACAGACCAAAACAGGACCAAAAGGAGGGTGCTTGGAAGAGCTTTCGCCTGCAGAGCTGTACCTTGGGGGAGCATCTTGTCTGCAGCAGGATAACCTGCTGCTTTTGAGGCAGCTGGTTCAGGCAGTGGGAGCTCACCTCATTTCCCTGTGAGTTGCTTCCATGTCTGGAGCACCAGAGAACAGGCAGCCCAGAGAAAAGCTGCACAGCAGACTGGCTGCATGGAAAGCCACAGCCTGGTGGTCCCCCTTAAGCTGAGGGGTGATAAGTGGCATCTCCAGGGAATGGAGATGGCAGCTCCAAAGACCTCAGGAAACCAAAGTATTTGTCTCTTGGATACTGGCTACTGAATCCAAATGGGGAGAACACTGTCTCTTCCTTTATGAAATTTAGCCTTTTAATTTCCTTTGCTTTTACTATGTGTGTCCAAAAACAAAGTGTTTCATTTTGGGGGTCAGAAGGAGTTTTTCAGTCCACATGAGGCTCTCCTCTTTTCATTTCATGGAAAAAATTAAGAGCAGCGGGAGAAAGAGAAGTTGCATCTGTTTAATACAAGCTTCCAAAATATTTTGAATTCAGCAGTCACAGTGAAAATAAATGCAATTATTCACACAACTCTACTCATTTTGCACACAGGAGCAGTGAGATGATTCACAAGTAAAGATTTTTTTTTTTAATTACACATTTACACAGTGAAATAGCAATATTGAGCATGGGAATATGTGTTTTGGATTAAGGACCATATTTGTGAGCATATATGATGGAAATAGAGTAAAAATCCCTCTTAGATTTGAGTTCCTCCTCCTGGTAAAGACTGCAGCTTGTGCAGTCTATCAGATTGTTACTTGCTTTAGTAGTAATAACCTGGTGGAGGCTGGAATATAAGCTTTTCACAATAAACCTCAGCTCTACTAATCTGACTAGCTTTGACCCAAGTATTAGATTGCTTTCTCCTGCAGGCTGTGGAGGTATGGTGTAAAATGAGAGAATCATTTGCCTTTAGGTTGAGCAAATGAAACCCAATTTATGGCAACAAAAACTTTGGAGGCTAACTTGCTGTCTCGTTTATCCTTCTAAATGTAAATGAAAATCACATGTAAAATTTTATTAATAAAACAACTGTCACTTTTGGTTATTTTAAGCCTGAACTCTGCCAAATGCAAATACAATAAATAATTTTAGAGAGAAAACTGGGTAAGCCAGCCCAAAATCTGCTTTTGTATTTTTTTTATAGAGATGCCAAGACTGTTTGATCAGCATGGGAGAGCAATTTGTTGACTCACGAACCTAGCTCTCTCTGATTACTGCTTACATAGAGCACTTTGGAAAGGTTGGCCAAATACCTTCAAGTCAAGTACCTTGTTATTATGAACATGAGTGCCAGTAACAAAGAAAAAATAGCCTACATGTCATTGAATAATAAATCATGGAGGCAAATAAATGGCTTTTCTAAGAAATGCTCTATTTACATTTTCTCACGTGACACGGCTTTGCTTATGCTCATGGACCTGATAACACTTAAAAGAATACTTCCTTTTCACTGCAGCATCTTGGCATCAATCATCTCAGTGCAACTGCATATTCTGGGGTCTGTTTGCAATCAGGCAAACGAAGCAACAAGGGAGATTTAGTGGTAAGACCAATTTTTAGCTGTAGTGCTGGGGCTGTGTAGGTAAACGTATCCAGCCTTACTCGGCGGTCGTAAACTACCTCCCTCACACGAGCCTTTGGCATAATTACTCGTGCAGAACAGGTATTCATCCTCTCCAAGCACCACATAAGTGAGGCCATGGTAAAGTTATGCAAAGGAAATATGTATCCAATCTGATAAGAAGTCCCTAATAATTGCTGGTATTTTCCATAATATTAGTTTAGGGCTAGAGCCACAAAAAAGGTTTAGGCATGTAAGCTCTGCCTAACTGCCTCGTAGGCATTTGTGGCCAATATTTAGATCCTCAAAACCCCTGTTCAGCTACTGCCTAACCCTAGAGGCGTCTGAAGTCTGCAAGTGCCTATGTTCCTGCCAGTAAAATTCCTGAGGTGCCCAAAGGTCTGCTCCTGGGCATGCCTGGGACTGCCTCTGTTTTTTCTTTCTTCTTTTTTTTTTTCTCTTCTTCCCTTCCTGAGCTCAGTAAGTAGATACTCAGCTCATGTTTAACCCCTGATGGCATTCACCAATGGAAGTTCTGACAAATATCGTTTGAGAAGTCTCAATAGTCCCTTGACCCCAAAAAATCCCCCCAAAAAACCCACAACTCCAAAAGTAGTGCAGCTGCTGGAAATAGTGGTTTAACCTCAGTCTAAGCTCTCCACAGTGACAGGACACCTGACATCAGGTCCTTTCTCTGCCAGGGAGGGGACACTCCCCTTTATTGCTGTGCTCCAAGCTAAAGGCAAGGATTGTTATCTGTCTAGGGCATTACCAGGGTTTTCCCAGATGAGGCTGATGCTCTTTTGCAGGGTGTAAACCTGCCTCTCTTGGCTGTCTGAGGGATGTCCCTGGAGCTCTGCCCCAGCTGGCAAGTGTCCCTGTGCCCTGCTGTCCAGCCAGCAGTTCTGTTTCCCTGTCCCAGTTAACACCCTGAGGTGCCAGGCACAGTGCCAGCTCTAGCAGGGAGGGCTTGGGAGCACTGCAGCTTTCTACCTCCAGCCTGGTGATCCAGGCATTTGGCAGGAGTCTCAGGCTGTGCTTCCAGATGGCCAAACCAACCATCCCTGCTGCCAACAAGAAGGAGGCCCTTCTCCCTCACCCCACAGTCATGAGCCCTGCCCTCTCTTGTGGCAGTTCTGGCATCACTGGCCTCTGCTGAGACAATTCAACTTCCTAAAAGGCCAGAAAGATTCCTCCCCACATCCTTGGCAGGTAGCCTGCAGGTTTAATGAGTTATGTCATCCCATGGAGGGATCCAGCCACCCCAGGGCTGGCTGGGAGAAAGCCTTGTGAGCAGCCCTGCTGGTGGGGATGAGCTAGTGCCAGCTCCAGAAAAGGCTTTCTTCAGGCATCCCAGAAAACTAAGAAGTCTAACCTTTTTGCTTTCTATTTCAAATAAGTTGTTCAGTGGTTGATCTGCAAAATCAGCCTGTGGCCATCTTGCACAGGAGTGACGTTTATAAGAAGTGGCTAATGTGGGTACCCTATACCAAAGAAAAGTGCAGACCAACATGAGACAAGCTACTTTTTTGCCAGCAAGATGCTTCTGCAAGTGTCTTTTTAACTGCTTTCAGATTAATCATGTGAAAGCAGGTGTGGAAATGTGCTCCAGATTGAATAATATGAATCAGGTGAATGGGATGGAGGCGTATACCCCTTCCTGATTTTCACCCCGTCAAATGAGACCTTGGAGTTCAATGAAAAAGCAAATACCAAGTGGAGCGGCTAGGAGAGTCAGCAGAAGGAAAGTGAGATAAAAAGTCAGAATATAGCTGGGGTTAGGAGGGAGAACACGATCTCATGGCTTTCCTGGTGTTTCCTGTATTTAGCACCTTGCTGCTTCACAGTAAGTGGCCACCTCCACTTCTTCAGCTAAAAAAAGCTAGAGAATCTCACAGAAGTTTTATTTGTGTCCTTCCTGTTGGGCTTTTAAGAAGGAGACCTCAGCCTGGGTACAGGTGGGCACCAGCATTTAACAGGCCCAGATGGAGTGCAAATGACTCAGGTATGGAGCTGCGATTTGCCTTCCTCAAAGAGCTAGGACTCTTTTGGATTCAAGTTCTTGTGCACAGGTAGGTGGCTACATAATTTCAAACCTGTCACTGATACATCTTTTATTTTGGTGAAGAAACAGCACAAGAAATTTTTTCTGTGGCCATCCAAACTTGGATGAATTGTGCATGAGCACACACACATACTTGCCTGTACAGTTTCCAGTTCTTGGATGTATTCTTTGACCATGGTTGTACTGGTAGCAGTAGGAGGTGAATCCACAACTTTCCAAGAGACAGGCCAATGTTAAATCAGTAGCAGAGGTTATGTTTGGACCCAGAGGGTGGTTGATCTGGAACAGGCTTCCCAGGGCAGTGGTCACAACACCAGCCTAACAAGGTTCAAGAAGCATTTGAACAATGCTCTCAGGCACACAGTGTGATTCTTCGGGTGTCCTGTGCAGGGCCAGGAGTTGGACTTCAATGATCCTCATGGGTCCCTTCCAATTTCTAAGGATTCTAAGGAGCCTGGTGCAGTTGGCTGGGATGGCTGGTGAGGTTTGAGTTTGAGAGCAGTGTCAATAAATGCATGTGATGCAAGCGTAAGAAGGACAAGACTTGCACTTCACACCTGCTGGTGGCTCCTTTGTTTAGTGCTAGTTCAACTATGTGGCATCTCTTATTTGGTCTCAAAAATAAATATTTAATTTCTTTGATAAGTGATCACTTCATATAAATATCATGACTTGGTAGATATGCTACAGAACAGCAGGATAATGCTCCCAACTTCTTTTCTGTCACATGTATATTTCTTGAGAAAGAAAATCTTAATATTTTCTAAGATATTAATTTTTTCAGTGTTGAGTGCTGTACATATTGAGCCCTCCTGAATATCTGTGAATTCTTACAGCACCAAAGGCAGAGTCCTAACCACCTGGAGGGGCTTTCTGGTGATACAGAATTGCAAAGCATTGTTAACAAGCAGTGTGTTATATCCAGTGAGAAAACAAAAAAAATGGTTTGCTGTTCAAGCGTCTGCTCCTTCCAGCTTCTACCATGTGGTGGTCTTAAAATGCCTGGGATGCTTTTGCTTTGCTTTCTCCATATCTCACCCAATTTCAAGCATGGCATAAACCATGTTTTTTCAAAATTTCTCTAATATTTTTTTCTCAAAGAATTAAATGCAGGTTAAATAAACAGTGTTGTCAGCTTCTGCTGTCTTACAAAGCTTGAATTTGAGACATGTATTATAGGAGGTCTCTGGTGTTCCTGCTCTCTCCCCTGCTCTCAGCTCTGCTACTTGGTCTGTGAGAAAATGTGTCCTCCTTGTAGTGCCATATTAAAAAGGAGGGGTGAGTGTTTCCTGTCTAGTGGAGCTATCATCAAGTTTCAGTCCAAATAAAGCTGAAAGAGTCTGCAGATTGGGAGGCTTTTCTGGTGAGATTTGCTCTGTACATTTGTTTTTATAGTACTATAGTTGCCAATCAAAGAAGCAAGCAAGTCACTGCTTAATCCAATGCAGACTAAACAGCAAGGGGACTGGTTATGGGAATTTGCTTACAAAGAGATTTCCTGTTCTGTTTGGAGGTCAGTCCCAGTAAAAATAAGATAGTAGACATATTTACTTGGTCCCTCAATTTGTAAGTGTACATGTGATAATCCCAGGTTAGCATGTGAAGAACATGGGCAGGAATCTGAAAAGTGCGCACAGAGAGAGACTTTTTCTTGATTGTATTGAGGGGGGACCCTTTCAAACTGACAAATGTCTCAGTTTTGTCTTGGTTGCCTTACTTTTTAGACCATAACAAGGGTGTAGATCCTTGAAAGACAAATTATGGCAGATTATTCTTTTGCACTCATACTGGCAAGCTTCTCTCTTAGGGATGAACTAAAACGTTAGCGTGTTTTACAACCTTATTTTCTTTTGGTTATCCTGAATTTTCATGTAAATGAGGGAATAGTCACTCAAAAATCCAGTCTCCAGGCATAATTTTAGAAATTAGTTAGAATATCAAATTTCTTCATCTGATGCAATCACTCTTCCAAATGGGAAGACTAGAGCACGTTTGTCATTTGTGTTGCCTTGGGAAACTCCAGGATATGTTTTTTTGTAATCACATTGGCCATAATATGGTGAAGTTAGAAAGATGCTGAGGTCAAATTCACAAACTTAGGACACCCCTGGGCAGCAGTGCCCAGTTCATAAAGAAGCACAGCCTGGGAACTTTTTCCATGAGGCAGTGAGACTTTGTTCCTTCCATTACCCTCTGAAGAAGTAGAACTGAAGCTGCTTTTCCAAAGGGGCTTTAAATGAATATCCTCATTCTTCCTATACTACATAATACAAGCTCTGCAAGAACAGCTTCAAGGATGGTCAGATTGCATTTTTGCTTGGAAAATTCCTCATTGGAAAATTAAGCAGTGACAATTTCTATGCAAGTTAGCTGGTGCACTGGGAGGGGCTATTGCTGTCCAGCAGTGTGGTTAATGAGTTGTTTGGCTTATTATTCACTCATAGGCCTTCCCATTCCTTCTGAGGAAGGGAGCAAAGATAGGCTTTTCTACCTCATGGCTGTGGGTGTGATAGTCCAGATGGGAACAGCACAGGCAAGAGCTACACATAAAGGACTGGGCAAAGGGGAGAGCTGCAGTTCTTGGTGATTGGAGGTGTTGGTACCTGCAGTTACTCCTGACTATGAATTAACATAGAGGAAGGAGTACACAGCACTGGTCAGGAAAGGTGTAAGAACCACAATTACAGCCCCTGCCCTATCAAAGCTCTTTTACTCCTCCTCTCGTTTAGAAACAAATGTACCAGCAAGCATTACTAGAATTACTAGAGTCCAGTCAGAGTTCATCTGAGCCTACATCGCAGGTGAACCTTTATTTTTAGATGTGCTACAGGCATGAGCATGGCCCCTGCCAGGCCAGTCTCTTTCTGGCTGCTCTCTGTCCTTTGTGTTATGAAGCCCCATGAATTTTCCTTGTGTTGAGTAATGTTTTTTGGCCCTGCTCCCCTGTATATCCCTCTCCTAGCAGATGTTCTATATTCATTCTTAATGTATATCCTATAAATTTCCTCCTACTCTTTTGAATAACTTTTGGTTGTTAAACCAACAGATTCATCCTTATGCTTGCCATGGTTTTGTTCCCTTAGATGTCTATTTGCTTTCAGAAGTAAATAGACAGACACCTGTTTTTATCTCTGATGCATTTCCAGCCTTCTTATCCATACATCCAAATGAAAATGTTAATCAAGTTGAAAATCTGCAGTTTAGTTCTCGAGATACAGACTTTTGATGAACAAATGCGGTTTACTCCAGTAAATGTAGTTGTTGCCTGTTGTAACATTGAAATTCCTTTCATATTTTGAGATCCCTTCAATATTTCAAGATTCATGCATTTAGACTTAAGCTGGAATTGAGACCTGTGAGGATTCTTCTTTTAGGGTGAGGTGCGTGATGCTTGTAGCAGATAATTTCTTTTCCCAATATATGCTTGACTCATTTTTGCAACCCTGGCCAAAATCTTTGTTTGTACTTGCACATACACCAAATTGTCAAGCACGTGAGCTGTATCTTATTATACTCACTGTTTCTGTGAGTCTCCTGGTGTAATGTCAAATCATGTGATACTTGTGTTGTGTTCATCTGCACTTTGTCTTAATAGTGACATGGATGGCAAAGCCAAACAAGAGCAATAAGAGAAGGTGTCCTAGTTTGACAATGAGGTCTGTGCTGTATTTCTTTAACTAGAAAATTGAATCTTAATATTAAATTTTGCTCATATCAATTATCTTTGCTTGTATATGTTAACTTGGTCAGTAAGTGTCAATTACTCCAGTTATTTGCTTTACTAATCTTCCATTTCTTTATTTAGATATGAAATATAGTTCTTCATCTGGGTGTTAATCTTGTTGTCTAAATCAATCCCTTCTTATGACATTGATACATTTGGCATCTCTTGAAAGCATTCTGCAGATCTCATAATCTTATTCATCCTTACTTTGAATTCCCTCATATGAGAACAATTATAGTTTTAGCCAAATACACAATGCTGTCATGTGGAAAGAGCTGTGACATATCAATATTGATTGCTGGTGGTGATTCTAATTGTACTAACTCAAATTTGTTAGTGTTTTCTATTTGAAATTGTTGCATTTATGTTTTGTGCACCAGCTTGTTGCTATTAGCTTCCTTGGTGCTTCTTGGGTTGGCTGGCATTTTTTTTGAAGTTAGAGCTTCAATTTTTCCACATGTCAGTTAGAGTAATTTCCCATTTCCTCTATAAACTTAGACCCTGGAAAGATGATTCAGATTTCCCTCTACAGCAAAGGTTGGCTAATCTGGTTGGTAGCAATTCAGCCCAGGGAGTTCCATGCATGTGTGCTATTGTTTGGCAGCATTTGTCTTCCAGTTAGGAAGCAGGGCACCTGCCCCTGTTCCACCAGTTTTCCTAAATTCTGAGTCCAACCACAACAGCTTGAAGCCTAAGAGGAGGTAAAATTGCTAATTGCTCAGAGACACGGCCAGGGCCTGAACCTAACTCTGAGCTGAGAAAATGGAGGCACCACCACATCTGCCTCTCCCACAGGTGGGGAAGGCAAACGCAAAGGGCATGGGAGGCACCTGCCCCACCTGCAAGGGGAGGTTTCTGAGGGGACATTTGAGGGCTCTTAGCAGAGACCAGTCCTAGTCAACTCTCTGAAGCAAAACCTAGCAGAGGTGCCACCCCATCCCCAGGAGCAGTGCAGTCTTCCCAAGTGCCACACACCTCGCAGAGTGCTCTTTCCTTTAGTCCTCAATCTTTCCTCTTCTCTTCTATGGAAGCTGTTAGTGTGCACATTAAATGGGCTGCTTTTGTTTAGTTCTCCCTCACTGCACAAAGCTGAACTTTGTCTTAAGTAAAATACAGTTCTATGCAACCTAACAATAAAACTGCAACCTCTGTATTCATTTTTCCCTCAAGTGGCAGTCTCTAGGTCTTTACAGAATTTATTGTGCTTTATTCCATAAAGAACGTTTTTACTTTCAATTTTTTGTGCGCTTGAAGTAGGAAAATATTTCATGTGATGTTTGGAAGTGAGAGTAGCTATGCAATCTTTCATTTTAAAAAGTCTTTTGACAATTTCCATAAGCTTTCTAATATATTTACTTTGAAATTATTTTGGGTTCACTGTATGTTTCCTACAAATTAAAGCTGATAAAAATCACATGTTGTATTAAGTACTTGATCTCCCCCAAAAATTCAGTTGCTTTTTACTCACTGACCTATCCAAACAATGAATTAATTCTTTTGTTATCTGGATAACAAAGGCCAGCCAGAATGTATTTTATTTTATTTTATTCTTTTGAAGTACTTTCTTAAAAGCTTACATTTCCCTCTGAGGCATTTTTTGTAAACTGGTAAAAATCTGAATGTAACTAGGGAATTTTAAAAGATTTTAGTATTATCATTATTGTAGATTTCGTAACACACAGAACCAGAAACCTCAGTAAAACTCTGAAATTAAGGGAATATTAAAAAGCAGCATGTTCTTCTGCATGTAATTTTGCATCCTTCCCTGAAATAAATCACTGTAAAAAGTGTCTAAAATTATGGCTTTGGCTACTAAAGAATGTTAGTGAATGCTCATATTAAAAGTTTGGCTCTCTTGATCAGAATTTGAGTTACACAGGGAAACATGCATAAATAAATAGAACCAGCATTGTTTTTTAAAATGTGGTTGTAGAAAGTCAGACTTGTAAACATGAATTCTCTGGTAATTTTCAATCTTTTGGAGTGGGAAGATTCAATAACAGCAAAATAGATGGTTTAAATATAACCTACGTCTAAGTATTAAAAAAATGTGCCATGAAATGTGCCACACTGTCAGTATCATAATGCCGTAAATGAGCTGCCTTTCAACAAAGAAATATTTTGTGATGTACTGTGTATCCTAATGTGCAGACAATGCAAATGGGAGTTAATGAAATATGGATGTTGTCCCAGAAAAAAATAGGATGTTAAAGGGCAACAGATTTTGGAACAGCTGTCCTGTGATAGAGTCATGAAGTGAGACTGGGGTTTTTTTCTGGTTTAGCTCAACAAAGTTTCAAAAAATTCCCACTGTATTGTCAGAATATGTTCTGCTACATATTTCTTGGCGAACCTTTTACGTGGATAACCCCTGATCCTGCCAAGATGTTCTGAGACTTGCATTATCTTCTACCTAAAAAGGAACAGTAAAAAGGTTGTCTCTCAAGTTTTAAAGGGGAGAAGTTAAAGGTATACAAAATAACAAGAGTTAGAAAGAATTTAAATCTAGTGCTCCTGTTTGGTCATTCATAACATGATTAGAGAACACAGCCATGAAAGGCAACAAGTTTGAACAGCTAGAAGACTTTGTGTTGTTCTTTTAAATTAAATACCAAAGTTACATTTTGAAAATATAGCCCTGTTAGGTTGTCTTACCATTGAACTGTGAGACAGAGCAGTCAGCGTACTCTTAGAGATAGCCACACCACTTAAAAGCAAAATTAATGGGTTGGATGTGTTGTGAGTCATGCATTATCTGATGAGCTGTTTGGATGATGGAAAAGGCTTTGGCAACAATTTCTTTGAAGAAAGCCCCTGATCACTATGGATAAACCTGCTGGAGGGAGGTAGCTGTAAAGAGTGTGTGTGATGTGTGAGGCTCACCTCAACAGCCCCTCATCAGCTGGGGCAGTCTGGGATGGGAAATGGGCTAAAGCTGGGCATATCCCATCAGTTGCTGTGTGTGTCTGCCTCTACCTCTTTGTAAATCGGCTGAATATGCATCAAGGGGCAACCCAAGAGTTCAGGGTCCCAGAAACCCTTACCAAACATGGCACTGAGACTGCCCAAAAAGCTCAGTGTGGTTCACGTTTCAGCTCGTGGGGTGGTAGAAAGTTTCTCTGAGAAATTGCAGATCATTGAGGTAGAAAGGAGGAACAACTTTGCCTGCAGCAGCTTGTTCTGACTTCACAAGTCTTCAGGTCCTCTGTCCTCCCACTCGACCATCAGAAGTGGTGTGTCTGGATCCCCCTAACAGCATTGTGGTGGAAGCTCCCAGAAGGTGTATTTTGCAACATTTATGACGCCTCCATAGAGCTTAGTCCTTCCATGGAAAGAGCTCAGGGAGTCCAGCATTTGGGGGTTCCAGAAAATGTGATGGTTAAACCATTTCAGAGAGACAGACAAGAAGGAAAGTACACAGAAGATGCTACTTAATCCACATTCAGGAGAAAATTGCTGTACCTCTTTTCAGCTCCCTTCAGTCTAGGGGGATAAAACTGCTGAACCTTGCCTCAGACTTCTCGGGAAAAAAACCTAAAAACCTGACAGGACAAACTTATTTATAAATGATTGGAACAAAAGATATTTCTAAACTAAAAGTAAAGACATAATAGTAGCCAAAGACATACTTTTAGCCAATTTATCTGTAGACCATTTTCTGACCACAGTGAAAATGTATCACATCTGCTTTAAGCATTACATTTTTTCAATATAATAGTTCTTTCATTATTCATTTTAAGCTGAAAAGATATATTATGAATGGAACAAAGGAATCCTTCCATTATACTTTAACAGTACTCCATACAATTCACCTCTGACTTATTTTAAGAAGCTTCTGCCTCTCTATTACTTTATAGGTGTTATTTATTGTGAGGAATTACCTCTAATTTTAGGGAATAACAGTGTATGTAACCACAACATACAGATTTTTTTTGTGAAATTCTTCCTTTGCTTACAGTAGCATAACTCATACTAACCTCAGTTAACATGGAAAAAAATCAAGACATTTTAGACTCGTATGTGGATTTGAGATCTAAGTTTAGTTGAGTGAAAGTCCTAACTTTTTCCTATTTTAAGAATTTATTTTGAAGTTTCTGCTTTTGATTGGAGCTATGAGTTTAAATACCTTTCAAAACTGTTAACCAATGTGATATGCTTTAAGCCACACAGTCAGAATCAGTGCTGAGGATGGCCCTGGATCGTTCTCTTCTCTTGGTCTCTCTTCTTATCTGAGCTTTTAAACCTTTCTCCTGGTGTTTAAACACTAATTGGTGACTATGCAGGCATTTTCACACTGAAGAGGTCTAACAAAAAAGCAAAGAATGCCTTTTTAGGTGAGGTATTACTGGCTCACTTGGTATTCAAAAAAGAAACAAAGTGCGAATGTTACATGATAGGTACAGATGTATGCATATAAAAATGAAAAATGCACCTTCTTGCCTCTTCCTCAAGAGGTAAAATGTTGCTTCATACACAAATACAAAAGCAAATAGAATCCTAATTACAGCTCTTGCAGAAAGCAAATTACAATCTATTTTAATTTTATCACTGATAACAAATACCATTTTAATGTTTGAAACTGCTAGCACCTCCTTTTTTATTATGTTATTCTTTCTATCATGAAACAGTCCCAAAGCCTTCTCCAATCCCTTAGAAAAGATCATCACCTGCATTTACAGGTGGAGAAGTTGTGGCAGAAGCAATGTTGGAGCAGAGCAGGACAATGCCAGGAAGGTGTCCTAGCTGGGTGGCCCTTTCCTTCTCCTCACCCCAGAGCACATGGGCTTCCTTCACACACAGCTGGTTGTGTGCTCCTTAGAGCTGGGCTGTAACTCTAACAAGATTGCTGAAAAAGCCAAGTGTGCTTCCATAAATGGTGTTTTGACCTTTATCACAACCCACAGTTCTTGTGGGTGTGGTAAAGCTCCTTTAAACACTTGGGCTTTCTTTCTGTTGCTAAATAAAATTTGTTCAGGGAGTGTGTTTGGGCACTGACTTCTGAGCACCCGTGCTGCCGAACTTTGAGTTTGTTCCCTGTTTGTTTTGACCTGTACTGTATGGTGCCCTCTAAGGCAATACCTACTCCTGGCACTGGGAAAGCAGGCAGCAGAAATCAGTTTCAATAGGGAATACAGATAAGCCTGAGCCACATTTAAATGCCTCTCACCAGGACAGACCTTTGAGGTTCAGCAGACTCTGCCCCCTCCTACATCTCTGTGTGCTCATGGGACACATGCATCAGTCTCACATGATCAAAGCACTGTTTTGGTGAGCCTGCACATTATTTCAGGCATACTGGGTTTAAAAAAAACCTCTAGAATTGTGTCTATGTCTTAGCCTTAAAATCTTTCTGCATCATGCCAGCAGACCCCCATAGAAACTGGGGGAAAATTAAGCAGATTTAATGTAAAACACCAGTGGGAGTTTCATTATTAAGTTATTGCAATACATCATTGTACTAAAATATTAAATATTGAATTAATATTTTTCAAATATTTAAGTAATAACAAAGAGTCAAATTTAATTTCTCTTGAGCTAGGATGATAAAATATTTAAAATATTTTTGAATTTTTCTCTCTTTAATTTTTTCTGGCATTGCCAGTGCCTTTAAGATCTTAGTCCAGAAATACATTCAAATCTCAGGAAAGCACATAGCAATTTCACTCTCTCAACATGTAATTTAGAAATAACAATCTCTATTCATCATTCAGGCAAAACAAAGCTGTTCTGCCATTGATTTAAAGGTTGCAATAAATGCATATTGTCTTATAGAAAACTAGGAGTGCTGCAGATCTGAGGTTTCCTCCTATTAGTCAGAATGCATCTTGAGAAAAGCTGGTCCTGTGCTGCTGGAATAGCTGCTGTTTCCAAAGTGGGAGGTGCTCATCTTCCTTCACCTTCTACCAAAAAGCAGAACTGCATCCAGCATGTAAATCTGCCAGCATCTTAGCCTGGTACATTCATAAAAGCTCCAAAAGCACATGCACAGGCTTGGCACTTATTGGAATCAATGAGTTACTCATGTGCATCTGAAGGTAATTGAGATTCTTTTCTGAGGGTTTGTTCCTTGGAGCCAAAAAGTTTTCTAAGTGATCTAATGGGACTTTGTAAAATAGGCTGGTGTTATAGAATTTTCTTGTCCTTTTGCCCAAAATAGCCCTGTAACTTTCTGAAACAAGTTTTCACCATTTGGGGTTTAAACCGTGCCTTCCATTTCACTGCTGTACCAGAAATACAGGCTTGACTATTCAATCTTGTGGTGCCCACAACATCTGGTTAGTGAAGCCTTAGAGTGAGCTGCAGATAAGTGCTGGGGACTTCATAGACATGGGCCCAAAGAAATGTTAAAAGCTGCCTGAACCAGCTGATTCAGGATATACTTTGAGGTTTGGCATTCTCATAAAGAACGGTTCATAAACACAAAGAAACTTTAATGGAAATGTTTGGGAAGCCTGAAATAGACTTTAATCAACTGTAGAAATTTATAAGAGAATAAAAGTAAGTGAAAGTCTGGGTCATATCATACCACCAAAGATTCCAATGCTACACAATTCAATCTTGAAATCTATTTGAAACAATGAAAAGCTGGTTATCTCTGAGATAAACCTCCTGACATGAATCAGTGTGTAAATTTCAGTTATTTTGATTACCTTTAGTTGTTCTGGTGGGGTTTTTGTTTGTTTTTTAGTTTATTTTTGTTATTGCTATTTCTTTTAATTATTGTTCAAAAAGAATAAAAAAAAACCCCAGACACATCAGTTCAAAAAAGCACAACACTAGATCTTTTTACTTTAGATCAGTTCAATGCTAATGTATTTCACAGAAAGGAGCATACTTAGGTCAAGACTGTTAAATCACATTAAGTATTAAAAACAGTCTGTAATTCTACAATGAACAATACTAGCAATCACAGTTTAACATCTGTGGAATATGAATCAGAAATATTTTTTTTCCTGCCAAATAAAATGTGCAGGAAAATTAATTTCTCTTATGGAGACAATTTTGAAATGGGAAGTTAAATGGCAAACTGTTTCTTATTTTGGATTTTTTTTTCTTTTAAATATGAACCTTTTAAAAGAGCAGGTAGAAAACAGTTTGAACATGTCTCAAAAACCTCTTAGTATGTCATCTGGCACAGCAGGTGCTCTTTGTTGATTGATTTTTTGAATGGGTCAGTACCAAGTATCCTAAAGGTGGCAAGTTGAAAAAAGAGCACACAGTGTTAAGGCTCTTTCCAATCTGTAATGCCAAAATTCTTTGCTTTGTAGCTTTATTTCAAGACAAATATAAATATTTTTATGACAGTGCAATTACCCACTGCAAAGTCCTAAACTCTATATCTACCACAAGTTATTACACTTCCTACAAAAATTGTGGAGTAAAATCCTAGGGTTGCTATTTTGCAGGAAAGCACTGTTGTTGATTGTGCTGTTGCCTCCTGGCTACAAATTTTCAAAGGTTTGAAAAGTTTCAGCTTGACAAACCCAACCTAGGCCATTTACATTCATTTCTCTGACCTGGCCTTTTTGTAAATGGCAAATTTATTTATGCACAGGAAAAGTGCTAGGGTAGATTAGGGGCTGTTTTCTGATTTCAGTGGTTTTGTCTGCTATGATGTACTTCTACATTAAGCCCAGATGTTATGTAGTAGATTTAATACAAATAAAATAAATGTGCTTCAGCTTGCCCAGTATTGGATTCCCTAAGCTCTGTGCAGATGCCTTGGCATAAAGAGCAAAATCCTTTTTGTGAAATGTGGTCACAATGGATCTGATTTGCAGAGGTGAAATTATGTTTAGCTTTATTCTGGTGACTCTGAAGTGTATCAGAGAGTTCCATCAATTTTAGCGGGGGTAGAATAATTAGGTCAACAGAAATGGTTTCTGATGGACTGATCTTAAAGCAGTGGCTGTAATACTCTGAGTCACCCATCAGCAATCTAAAGGCTGCTTATTTAGAGGCATATTCCGGGATACTTCAAAACAAAAAGTGTTGTACCAACTGCATTGCTTTGGTTATGCTGTTTGTTAAAAAGAACCTGTGAGATAGTGGCTACTGCTCATAGGAACAAAACTTTCCCTGAAGCCATTGCCCAGTTATATGGCTTGTTAGACCCTATGCCCTCATACGTTCATCTTCATGCCTGCACAGTGCTGTTGTGTGTCTAGACCCCTTGGAAGTGTTTAGAAACAAGAACAAAAGCAATATTTCTTTGTCTTGTCTTCAAACATATCCCTAGTCAATGGAAGGCATAGGTGACCAACAAGGCCAGCTGCTTGATTGCTACGTATGCTCAGAGTTTCCTATGAATGAGTATGGGTCAAAAATTAAGCCTGTTCTGGAATTTAATATCATGAGGTTCTGATGCAAACATCACCTCTGAATAGCAGGAGTGCTATTCCACCCATTTAACAAGAATCAGACTACAGTGCTCATTTTCCATTCAGCAAAGCAAAACTACACGTACTGCCTTCCATCCTCACCAGTAAGATCCTCAAAATCAGGGCTACATTGTGAGCAAAGTTTCAATGTTGTTTTTGATTCTTTAAGCTGTGCTTTTGGTGTCCATAAACTGTAAAGTATCAAAGCCACTCCTGAGTGTTTGTTAGGTTCCCTCCATACAAGTGGGGCAGCTCCTTTCACTCCCTTAGTAGAGGTTAGTGTTTTGAAAGCTGAAGGTTATTAGGAGTTCTGGTTCTACATGACTGGCTTGTGTGATGCCTGCTTGTACAATACGTGGCTATAGAGTCAGCCAACTCCATCTTGCCCAGAATGTTTTCCGAGCACAGATTATGGAGGGCAAAACAATTTTGAGTTTAAAAAATAGGCTAACCTATTTTATAGAGCCTTTTACACACCATGCTTTTGAGTTGCTCTCAATTCAGATTATAATAAATTGAAACTTTGAAAAACATTGCATGAAAACCATCTGAGGGACTCAAATGCACCAAAGTCTAAAGGCACAACTTGGAAAACTCTCCACCCTTTCTTGTTCCAGTTCTAAGGTATTTGAATATCTCTGAAGGGGACTATTTTAAAATTCTTTTTCTTGCGACTCAAGTTTTCCTTGAAACTTATGAGTCAGAAGAGCAATTTTTGAAGAGTCTGGAAATGTAATCATAAATATGTAAATGTAATCTAGAAGAATGGGCACATAAGACATGTTGCTAGCTTAAATAAGACATGAGACAGAAATTTTCAATGTGCCAGTTTGAGAAGAATGTTGAAATAATGAATGGAAGCTATTATTAATTTTTAAATTATTATTTATAATTTTGATTAGCATGTTTACCTCTCTAGTGGCAGTTACTAAGGAGGATCCATTGAAGGTGTCTACTGTGTCCAGGGCTGTGTAGGTGAAATATGCATCCTATATGGCAGTCTCTAGTCTAACCATATGATTTAAGACATCTCTTCATGTTATCCTAGAATACCTCTTAAAACCCATGGAGCTTCATAAAAACCTAACTGTTCAGAGGCTATAGCACAAAATTCTGAGCTTGACAGGTCTCAGCGTTCTGTTTCTGCCAACAAGAATTTCTACCTGCCCATGGTTTGTGAGCTGCTGACTGTCTAAATATTTATGGAAAATAACTTATTCAGTGCTACTTACCTGTTTCCTATTTAAGGTCTAAGCCTCTGAAATTATTCTTAGGCTTATGCTTGTTTTAATGTCAGCTCTCAAATAATAAAGACCTTGGAAATTGGAATTAATACAAACTGACTTCTTTTTCTACCCTCACACAGTCTCTGTTTCTCTGTTTACTTATACATAGGCCCCTGGTTTGTTTAAGTTATTACAAAATCCAATTGTTGCAAGGGAGACAACTTGCTGTCCACTTCTTGTGCTGCAGAACTCCCCACAGTGACACTTGCAAGCTCAGGTTTCCAATGCTACCAGGGGCTGGGCAGGCAATTGCTTTGTACGGTGTGAACTTTGCTCTGGCTGACTCTACCTGAACAAGGCAGAGGCTCTTTCCTTCTCCCCCTTCCCCTCTCCACAGTAAATCTGTGCATGTCAGTTGTTGATATAAAGTGCTGCAGGCTGTGCCATAGTGCCCCTCATGTAAGAAAGCATCAGAAATGCCAGCATAGTTCTCTCCTGTTGCTGTTAATAATGCTGCTCATCTGTTTAGCAGCGCTGCAGAGAGCTATTCAGAGTGCAAATCAGAGGAGCAGATGGCATTTTGATATTGTTTTAGTTTGTCTGGGTTCATATGGTTCCAGTGGTCTTCGCAAGATCATTCAGGGCCTGAGGCTGGGACACAAGTATGGTGCCATACTCCCCTTGGAGATGTGGGCTCTGCCTTCTGGGAGCTCAGCTTCATCATCCAGCACAAAAACACTGAGATGTACTTGGCACTACACACATCCAATTCCCAGCAAAGCACTTCAGCATGTGCTGAGGCATTGGGTGAACAGGGAAAGAATATTAAGATAGGCTGGGGACAGTGTGGCTGGACAGTGCCCAGGCAGAAAGGAACCTGGGGGTACTGGTCGACAGCCGACTGAACATGAGCCAGCTGTGTGCCCTGGTGACCAAGAAGGCCAACGGCATCCTGGCCTGTATCAGGAATAGTGTGGCCAGTAGGAGCAAGGAGGTCATTCTTCCCCTGTACTCAGCACTGGTGAGGGCACACCTTGAGTGCTGTGTCCAGTTCTGGCCCCCCAGTTTAGGAAGGACATTAAGACACTTGAGCGTGTCCAGAGGGCAACAAGGGCTGGTGAGGGGCTTGGAACACAAGCCCTGTAAGGAATGACTGAGGGAGCTGGGGGTGTTTAGCCTGGAGAAAAGGAGACTCAGGGGTGACCTTATCACTCTCTACAGCTTCCTGAAAGGTGGCTGTAGTCAGGTGGGGGTTAGTCTCTTTCTCCAGGCAGCAACTGACAGAACGAGAGGTCACAGTCTCGAGCTGCATCAAGGGAAATATAGGTTGGACATTAGGAAGAGGTTTTTCACAGAAAGAGTGATAAAGTACTGGAATAGTCTGCCTGGGGAGGTGGTAAAATCACCATCCCTGGATGTGTTTACAAAAAGATTGGATATGGCACTCGGTGCCATGATCTAGTTGAGGTGTTAGGGCATGGGTTGGACTCGATGATCTTGAAGGTCTCTTCCAACGTAGACATTCTATGATTCTGTGATTTCAGATGGGGTTGTGGGCTTTTTTTTTGAATCAGGTTGTTTTCTGCATACTTTGTTCAGCTTGAGCCTGAGAGATTTTTAGAGATGCTGAGCACTTACTGCAGGAAAATTGAATAGGAGCAGCAAATGCAGGATGCTTTCGAAAATCAGACCTTTCCCAGAAAACAGCAAAAAAGAACTGGCATTTATGGATGCTTGTGTCCTTAATGAATAAAACAGAAACTGGAAAAAAGAAATGTAGTAAACTCTACTCCTAATGTACCAACAGGGTATCTCTGGTTTCAGCCAGGCACAAATAAGCGTAAGAGGATACAAATTTCCTTGAAGCTGACCTAGGAGAGCAAGTGATTTATGATCATATTCAGGAAAAGTGGGTTTGAATGAACTTCTATGAGCCAAGTCGTCCTTTGGACTTTACTCGGGCCCTGCTGAGTTCAGGGGAAGTCTAACTGGCTCTCACCAGGTCAGATTCTCCTCCTATTAATGTTAATGGCAGTTTTGCCTGGATGTAACTGGGAGCAGGTTCAGAGCTTTCACCTATAGAAAAACTCCCTCCCGCCCCCCACATATATATTGTAGTATAAATATAATAGCCAGTGGTTTAATTTCAGTATATATTTCCCAGGTCTCAAACAATGGTCTTATAATAAAAAGCCCTAATAAGAGACATACATTTTTGTACATATATAAATTGCTGAAGTTACTCTTCAGTTGTATTACATGACTGGTCCTTTCTAGCACTCCACCTTTCCAAGACTATTTCCCAATTAATTGAAAAGAATGGTCAAGTACATACAGCCCAAAAAGCCTTTTGTCCATGATATCACAGTGCTTTCCTACATTTTAGTGACAACCAAGGGTCCCAGATGTCGAGCTGTACTGGGTACATTTCCCCAACAGCATCTGGCTGCCTGGCAGGACCTCCCAACTTGTTGCACTGACAGCTGTTAAGTCCCTTGGACCAGCTTCATGCTCCAGTAGCAGCATGGCTTCGCTGTCTCTCTCAATAACCATGCTCACATGGATGCTGCAATGCCTGTGATCCTTGTAGTTTAGCTCTTGGTTGTTTTCTTGTTGGCTGTAGAAGTATAGATAGATCTCTTGCTGGGATTCTTGGGCAGCAATTGTAATGCAGGAAACATTCCAGCAGTCACCATGTACATGGTGGAGTGTCCTCTTTGTTGGGGAACTTTGCTTCAGCCCTCTGAACAGCATCTCTAAACACCAGTGCCAGCTTCCTTTCCTAACATCCAGATTGTCTGGAGAGAGGCACAACTCCTTACCCCAGCCCTGGGCAGCCACCAGGCAGGGTTTCTTTGTCAGGATGCTGGGAAGCAAAGGTCAGTCTGAAATTGAGCTTTTCTAGAAACACAGCTAGGAGCACTGACAGCAGCAAAGGAAGGGAGGAAAGCAAGGCAGCAGCTTTTAAAAAAATATCCACACACACAAGTGTGTGCGTGCAGGCATTGCTGTCATTGAACTGTGCACTTCTCTTGCTTCATAAAAGCTTTGGGTCAGCTGAGCTGTTGCCTTGAGCAAAAAGAAAAGTAGAATTGGCTGAAATTTTCCACTTCAGACCTCAACTGGATTTTTTGTCTTTGAAAGCTTCAGAGGTATGTTTGCAATTCCTCTTTCCTCACCACCTCCTTTTTGCAAGGAGGTATAACAAGAAGGCATTAGCACAAGGAACAGAAGCACTTCTGGGTGTCGAAGGAAGGGTTAAGAGAGCTGGGGTCTGCGAGGGAAGGTGTAAGGGAGTTGGAAGCAGAGCAGTGTGGAGAAGAGCCAACAGAATTCTCCAGTAGAAGAAAAAGCTCATGATTTTTGTCAGTAGCGACTGGCGTGTTTTGTGCTGTGTTTGGGAAGAGAGGCACATCACAGGCAGCAGATACAATGTGCTCTACCCCAGCAGTGCTGCTGTGACCAAGCACTTAAAAAAAAAAACAAACATCCTTCTTCAACCGTTCAGCTGCCTCTGAACCCTGTTACAAACCCTGTGCACAGCAGTCTTGTTGAAATCTTGCTCTGACACAAGTTTCTAGTCTGTCTGAGGTCCTCCAAAACTCCTAATATCTGCTTAATTTTATTTGAAAAGTTCCTCAATTTTGAGCCATTTCTTATGCAAACAATGTTTCCCAAAAATGTTTTGAAACTTCCCATGAAACACATCCTTCTAAAAGTATTCTGGTCATGTCGGTTGCCTTTGATGGAAAAAGGCAGTGTCTGTATGAAAAATAGCACTCTGATTTGGAACACATTTGAGTGAACCCACATGTTGGTATTAATTGGCACAACCCCATTGAACTGGTTCAGTCATTTATAGCAAAATACCATCTAGACCTTGGTTTCTCAACATTATTACTAGAATCAAAGATTTATGGCAGTGCTCCAAGGATGTTAGAGAGATTGTCTTGTCTGCTAGAACGTGAGATGCCCACATTTTCTGCAGGGGTCAAGAAATCTGAAAGTCATATTCTCCTCCTGGAAATTCACTGCCTTTATTTCTACAGCTGTGTAGCATAAAAACATCTACACACATACGTATGTGACAAATGGCTATTGAAAGAAATCTGAATTTGCATATATTACATTCAGTTCACTGTAACTTTCACACATAGTGTCACCCCACTCTTTAATCTACTTAGTGTGATTAGCTTTGAATTTATGTCCAGTCTTGGCAGGTCAGTGCCTGGTCCATCTAATCCTACCCTTAGGCTGGCCATTGCTACATTGATAGAATTATGGCTGTGATTTTTTCCCAGTCTTCTGTTGAGAAATTCTGGATATAGCATGGTGTGACTCAAATTTAGATCACAACTGTTGCTCCTGAGGAACAGACAGAAATGTTTCTGAATTACATCATTTTATGAGCACTTACAGAGACAAAACTTCATAATCTGGAGGTCATCTTTTGTTGTCTCCAACACTGAAATAAGCAGTTCTAAAATAATTAAATGACTGGTTTTCTAGTTAAGACAGAATAAAGTGTGTTTTAGATAAATATGGTATTATTTTATCCTGTACAAACAAGCTGTATACCAAGCAATGTTTTATTCAGAGTAAGTAGTCATTTTAACTGAGAGCAGGAAAAAAGGTTGAAGGTGGAATAGTTCATTATACTACAAGTGTGTTATTATATTTACAGAGCTATTGAATTTAATAATAAGAACAGTTTGTATCCCAGCAGGAGGGAATATGTAAGTGTTCTAAATTGTGGTCAAAATGTGCAAGTGAATTGCTTTTTCCAGGCACAAGCAATTCTACTTATTGAGGCTCTTTGCCTCAAATAAGTCAGTCAGAAAGTTAGCAAAAAATATGAATTTTTTGCATTTTATTTATTTTTTCGATTTACTTGATTATCAGAAGCGGTTTTGTATTATTTTATTATTTGTTCTGATAAAAAATTGTTAGGAAATAAATCCTTTTTCAAAAACCCAACTATTTATGTAAGGCAAAAAATGTTTATGCTGGGGTATGTTTAAAAGCTTATATTTTCTTTCCATGAAAAATAAAACCATCTGAATATTAATTAAAATAGCTTGATCATTAAAGTCCTCTAATCATTACCACGGACACTGGCCCTGGTTCAGGAAAGTGTTTAAATACATGCTGGTTTATATTTTTCTGTCTTAGGGACTTTCCTAGGTTCTAATATGTGTGCACAAGCATTCTTCCCAGTTTCAGGTCCTCTCCTTGAACTGGCATTGGCAAACCCTTGTCCCCTTCCACGTGCAGACAAACCCAGGATTTGTAATGCAGGTTCAGTCACGGTACGCAATTCTCGTGTCCTGATTCTGCAACTCTTGACCCATGGAATATAAGACTGAGATATTTTCCTATTATGCAAAGTTGCACGTTTAACTCGCTGTTGTTTTAACCCCCCTGGAAGCTTGAGAGCGAAGTCTGTTTCCTTGCTGCTGCAGAAGCTTTGCTTTTCTATTGTGTGTGTGTCCCGGGTTGTTATTGTAGGGTTGTGATCTCGGGCTGTTTGGCTAGCTGTGTTTCTTTTTTAGTTTTAGTTCGGCGAAGCATTTGATCTGAAACAAAGTGAGCTACATGTGAACTGAATTTTTTAAAAAAGCACAAATTTGGCACCTGGTATAACTGTATCTGTATTTTCTGGAATTTTTTTTTTTTTACTTGCTACACCCGTAACTTCTGGATGAGTTGTGGGACATAGAGACACACTCCCCACACAATCAATTTGCTCGCTGGTGGGATTGCTTTGCTCCCGAAGTAGCAGCCTGAAATACAGATCTCATGGGAGTATGAAAGAGAAAAAAAGTAAGAACAAACCTTGCCGTGCTGTATCAGCACAAACTGAAACCCTTGGGAGTGGATACTGCGAGAGTAACACTTGTGAGTGGAATCGCTTCATAAATGCAGAGGGAATAAAAAGGATGCGTCAGCGCTCCGTGCAGGCAGCAGCCTGCGAAATAGCTGCAGAGCAGGGTACCAGCTCCCCGTGTCCGGGGGTGGTTCGGCACGGCCGCTCCCCTTCGGGGCTCCCGGCGCGATTTGGGGAGGTCTCGGCTGACCCCTGGCGGCTGCCGGGCCGCCCCTGCCCCTCCTGCCCTCCCCTGCATCCCCCGGCGTCCGCTGCCACTTCCCCGCTCCGTCATCCTCGGCGTGGTTTAGATCTCAGGCTGCCCCGGCATTGAAGGCGACTTGGAATCCTTGTGCAGCTTTTCCTTGTCCTGGTGGAATGTTTGCTCGTTTGGTTTTGTTATTTTTGTAGTATTTAAATAAAAATGTTTCTATATACGCAAAGAAAAAATATTTAACATTTAAAAGAAACTCGTGTCTCCAAACTGTCGCAGAAAGGGTCGTAATGCAACTACATGTCCGCTTTTAAGAATCCCTATACCATAAAATAGATCTGCACTTTCTTTCTGGCTTTCTTGGAAAAAATAGAGCAGAAATGCATATTTATTGCCTTTCAGCAGACCTAACCTTTTTTGACTTTTCATACCCAAAGCTTTTCAGATTTTCAACAGGTACTGCGTTTGGTTTTTTTATAAGAGCACAAAAGAAACTCTGTCAGTGTAAATTCTTCAAAAGAAACTGGTTTTTGAGAAGTCAAAATCAATGCAAGTTCATTGGATCAGACAGACACTTTGTGCCTGGAAAAAGAGAAGGCAGGGCAACAGTTAAAGCAAGGAAGAACAAATGAAAACAGAAGAGAGGAAATGTAGAACAAAGTAAGATGACTAATACACCTTAATACCAAGATTTGTTCTATGCATGTATTCTGTGCAATCCTAAAGAAAGCATCTTAATCTGTTTTGTGGCAGGGCTGGGGTTTTCTTCTGAGTAAGTCAGGAATGAATAAGTGTTCTATAGAGTTGATATTATACAAATACTTCCAGATCCAGTCCTGACTTGGTAAACAGGACCTTAGCACACCTTTTGTGCATATAACACTTGGTTTTCAGTCTCACAGACACTAGCTTCAGTGGATTTGCCTTATGACTTACATGATGTGTGTATAAATGAAAGAAGATTTAGGTCTTTTGTTTGGGTTTGATTTTAATAGAGAAAATCTGTAGAACTAAACTAAACCCAGTGGAATGGCAGACTTGCATTTATGTGTCTTGCAAAAAAGCATCTCCCCGTTCTTTTTTATTTAAATTTCCATTCAGGGTTGCCAAGCCTTCCTCATCTGAATTAGCAGCACCAATTTTTTGTGTCTCAGTCTCCTATTTTTGAAGGGACTTGCTAAAAAGGAAATTGCACAACCTTGTCAAATGTATAAAGATAAGTAACATTCCTTCTGGATTCATTATCAAAGAGATCAGTGCCGTTGTATTCCCACATTCTCATTTCTTCTTTCAATGTATTCCAAGCTCTTTTCCTTTTTTTTTCCCATCTGAAAGTGTTGTATATTTTTCATGAGACCTTTCTGACCAATTCCCACTAAATCAGAAGAGTGAAGTGAATATATCTGGCTATGTTACAACCTTCTCCTAGTGGGCCCTTTGCAAAATGTTTGCAGCCTTTGAAGGGAGGACTCTGTACTTCTACCTACGGAGGTGTAGAACTGCTCAAGAGAAGCAGCCAAAGTGGAGGTTAGAGTGTTTGATACAGTTTGGTTTTGCCTTTTCAGTCATTCTTGATGCCCTCTTGACACTTCTCTGTGTACCAAGTGCCTCTGCAGTAATGAACTCAACCAGCCATGTCACCTAAATGTAATCCAGAATTTGGCCCAAAACTAAATTACTGAATTAGAAAGCTTTTTCTTTGGCAGGTTGACCTTTATTGGTTTTTTAATTGTTTCCTTAAGAGATGGAGGAAGTCTCTCTGTCTCTGCAAATTATGGAGTTTCATTGCCTTCTTGAGGAATAATTCTTACAGAATAAGGATGAAACTGAGACCCTTTGGGTTCACCTCCGCAGGTGTTCCAGCTGCTGGGTTCCAGCTTTGTCCCTGTAAAGTGGATAGGCTGTTATGTCAGGCATCACTTATGGAATGCCATACTTACATTGCAGATATGTGAAGGATATCTTTGGCCACTAAAAATCCCAGTTTTATGGCATCTGCCTATCCTATTACTTTTGAAGAATTACAGTCTTTGGTTTGTATGACTATGAATTGATTTTGCTTTATAAGGCAAGCTAAAGTCTATGAGTCATGCCTTCCATCAGGCTGCAGCCTGGGTGACATGGCTGTGAACACCAGGCCATTTCATACCTGATGTAGACAAGGCTTTTTGCCTCAAGCAAGTCCAAAGCTGCATTAACAGGATAGCTGAGGAGTTGATTATTTGGCTGCACATAAGATGACCTCCAGATCCTTGCTGGGTTTTACCAAAAGGCTGATGCAGCTGTGGAGTGATGGACAGAACCAAAGATGACACAGATCTTTGTTTTAACCAAGTCTTCAAACAAAATCTTCAAATAGCTGAACTATTTTCTTGTTTGCTTTTATAAGCAGCAAAGTGTCTTGGGTCTTTAAAACAATTCCAATTCAGCCATTATTAGGTGAGGATCTATGTAGAAGAGGATGAGGAAGTTCAGCTTTGGCTGACCGAAGCATTTACCTTCTGGCCTTAAAAAGTGTGAGAATTTGTGCGCTCCCTGATGGTGTGTTGATGAATAAAGTCAATAGAATTTTTAATATAAGATGCAACCAGTGGATCCAAATCTGCCACTGCTTTTAAATATGAATTAGATACTTACCTCATAAAGCTAGAAAGCTTTTCGTTGGTAGCCATGGCAATTTACAGGTGTTAAATTAGCCACAGTGGAACTGCCTAGCTCCCTGATGCAACAGAAATATTTTGAGACTTACCATGAAAAAATTATTAAAGCCCTGTAATATAGAGAGTATAAAGTTCAAATAAGAATGAAGACTGCAAAGTTATATTTGTATTTCTATGAAATTTCATAAAATGGGATTTTACACTGCATAATACAACCTACTGCTTCAACCAAAATAAGGAACGTAGCTTGATATTTTCATTAAATGCAAAGTATTTGTAGATACTGGTGGCAGCTAGGTGTTGCAAATGCAGTCATCAGTTTGAAACTGAGCATATAAAATGGTATTTTAATAAAAAATACAGTCACCTTGGTACCTGAATCTACCCTTATTGTATTGCATGGCAGACACTCATTGCATTCGACTGCAGTCACAGGTTAACAAGAAGGGAAATTTCAAGCCATAGAATTAGCTACAGGAAAGTTCTCCCATTATTGAATGAATGCAATAAAGACACAGCAAAATTTACAAGGAAAAATTTAATAAAATATTGACTATAAAGGCTACAACATTCTATGTCTGCTCCACAGCTTATATCCAAAACTGTGAGTGTTCAAAAGTCCATGCAAATTGGCCTTAATTTACTTTGCTTCTATTTCCTTCTTCAGGAATATGAAGTGAGCACAATAATTTTCCTTTATTTTATCTATAAATCGTTTCCTATATAGGAGCTTATTAAAAAGGGGGCAGGGTTAGGCTGTCCAGGATGTTAGAGTGATTATGTCTTGGCAGCTCAAGAAGAGGCTGAGTCCAAGGCCCTGACTGTTTGCTAGAGTCTCGCCAACACCGTGGATTCCCCTGATCAGACTAAGAAATGTATGGACGGTGACAAGTGGACTCTTTCCCAGCTCTATTTTGTCATTGCTGCCAACTGACAGCTTTTGGTATGATATCAATCTTTGGCTGTGTAGAGGGCAGTTGGAATTGCCATGCCAAACTCTGCCATGGATCCTCAAGTTTCTCTGTTAAGTTTCCACATTAAAAAAAGTTACTTTCACTGTAAATATTTCTATTGTGGAACAAGAGAGGGAAAAAGACCGTTGTTAGGGAGGCTGTACCTTCTGTCTTTTTCCCAGGAAAAGCTCATAAGGTGTAGGGGTCACAAATGGCTGCTCTCCAGATGGTTTTTGAGAACATAAAGGCCCAATCCACAGACATAAGAATTTCATGTCACATCTCTTGGATCCATAATAAATTTATCCAGATGTAATTTACTAATTGGTAGGGTACTGATTTTTCTATTGCACTGCATGGCTGTTTATGGAACTGGACTGGAAATGGTTGTGAAGAACCAAGTTTGCCAGCTCCTGTCTGTGCACAGAAATACTCTTCGGTGTGCAGCTGTGGTGGAGTATCCTCCTCAGGCTCTCCTGGCAGGGGGTACACCAGCACACCATACACCTCTTGAGCATCTGAAAGGATACATGTAAAGAGCTAAAGATCCATCCAAATTGTCCCAGAGAGGTCTGGACAATGTTCCCATTGAAGGTTTGCCCTGGGTTGCAGCTTTTCCCACGATCAGAGTTTTCTGGAGAAATGGCCTATCAGGGCACCTGCACCTAGTTAATACCATCACAGGAAGGAACTTTCCAGCTGGAGACGGATAATGTGTTAGGGATAGTGGTAACTCTTTGTCTTCCATGGGTCCAGATTTCAATGTCTTCTTCCAAAAAAACCCCCAAAAACCTTGGAAGCCAAAGGAAACTTCTGGCCCAAGGGAGGTGCTCTGTATTAATTGTTTTGCACAGTTTTACTTCTGCAATATTTTATAGATGAATGGGGAAATGACAGGAGCAAAGTATTTTATTTATGTGTAGTATAGTCCAGCTGCTTCTCAACCTTATCTGCCATTTCCCTGCTTCCTTGTTATCTTACTACCCATGGTGGTCCACAGTGAGTTCGCCTGTATCCTCAGCCAGTAGACAAAGTGACTTTTAGTTACTTTAAAACCTGTGGTGTTGGTGTGCCAGCATTGTCAGTGACTCCAGGCAGTGATTGAACACAGAAGTATTTTTCTATACATTTATGAAACATAAAGATATTTGTTTTGATTCCATCACTGTCACCTCATTAGGGACCAGGAAAGTTAGGTTATACATTGAATCAGTTTTGCACTTGGTTTTGTTTACTTTTCATAAATTAACATGGTAATTCACTGTAATAAAATTCTTTGTTTACACAAAGATATCAAAAGGCATCGTCCATTATTCTCCTTAATGTTACAGATTTAGAATGTGCCATGAAAAGCTCTGTTTATATTGCAGCTGGATGGAGCACTTACCACAGAGCGTCACATCCCAGATATGCTCTGCTGCTCTGCAGCAGAGAAATGCCAAATCATGAAGGAAAGACAAAAGGATCCCACATAACTATCACCACCCCAAAAAAAATCACTTTCTCCATTCAAATGTCTCTCATCTCGTTGAATTAACTATCCTAAACTTTGCCTATTTCCATTTGCATTTCTGTTTCTTGGCCTAGCAGGTAGCAATGAGGTGCACTCCTAAAGGCATGAGAAGGCTGAGTCCTATTACCTGCAGTGGTTACAAAGGCTGTTCACAGTCATTAGAGCAAGAGCCATCTGCAGTGAAGGCAGCACAGAATTTGGACAGACTGTACACTTTTATCATTGCAAACAACTGATCCTCTACCATCAAAGGCACAAAATGCCTTGTGCCTTAACAGATTTTGAGTTCATGGTGCCCTTCCCTACTGATGCAAGACGGTTTTGTTCTCCAAAGAGAAAATGGTTTGTACTGCCTCTAATTTCTGATGCTGCTTGCTGTTTGCAAACATGTTATTTCTTTCTGCCATATAGCTTTGCTTTGGGGTTTAAGACTGTAGAAAAAAATATTGTTCACTTCTCACATGTGGAAGTGAGTTACCGAGAGCAAAACAAAGCCTAGCTTAAGCTTCTGTTTCTTCTTTTCTCTCTCTTTCCTCTTTAAGGACTGTTTATGTTTGCATGACCTGCAGGGGAACTGGAAGTGCACTAGATGATCTAGCAAAGCACAAAACCTCCACAAGTATGTGTGCTTTATTTTTGCCTCCTCTGAACTTTTTTGGGGAAAAAGATAAGGAGGCAGAAAAAGAAAAGGTTTTGATGGGTTAAAAATTCACTATTGTGCTTTACATCAGATGACATTCTGGCCTGCATTTGCACCAGCCTCAGCTGATGTCACTGAATGGACAACACAAGGCAAATGAGATCCAGCCATGCTTTGCCACAGCACACAACAAAAACACCCACAAAAAGAGATTTTCTTCTGGGCTTTCAACATTGATACTTTAAAAAACAGGAGGCATATTTTAAATGACCATTTTTATTGACAAAACTTTTCCAGAAGTTTTATGAGCATGTATGGAACATGTACATTTGAAAAATCTTGCAGGTTTAATTTTTGGGATTAAAGAATAAAAATTATGGCACTTAGGCTAAAAATTAAACCTTTCATCTAAAATATACAAAAATCTTGTATCTTTGACGGATGACACGATGGCAAAGAGTAATTTTTACTAATTTCTCTGTTATCATGAATTCAAGATAAGGGGCAATAAATTAGCTGTGTTCTGGAAATCCACAGCTTAGAGAAAGGTTTATCACACTGTTTCCAGCATGTGGTTTGTGAAGCACTGGATGCAGGTCAGTTACTTGCTGGCACTCTTCTCCCAGCACACAGGATTGCAGATGCTGTAATTCAGAATGGATCCAACCCCCGTGGTAGACAGAAGTGGGCACAGTAAAAGCGGTGGGCTGACCTAAGTGCTGCAGAGGAGGTGTCACTGCAGCCACTGCAGTTGTGGTGAAGGTAAACATTGAGCTGCAGCAGGGAGAGTAAGAACCACAAACTCATCTGAGATCTTCAGCCAAGTAAGGAAAAACATGGAGCAAGAAGTATTGGGATATTAGGGAGCAGCAGTACCCAGGGAAAGCTATCAGCAAAGCAAAGTCTTTATTGGTTTGGCAACATTTCCATGTGGAAGAAGCCTTCCTGCTCCATGGGTCGTGTCCCCAGGCTGCCCAGAAGCACATTAGCAGGTGGCTGGGGCCATCCTCCTCCAGGCAGACGGTGCCTTGCCTCTCTCCCACTTCCTGAGAGACTCCTCTGCCATGAGGCCTTCTCGTTGGACTTGATCCCAAATCCACACAGCTTATGGAAAGGTTTCTACTAAGGTCAACTGCTTTGGTTGGAGTCAGTGCACAGAGGCACTCTTGAATTTTGGGAGTTCAGAGTGGGTTGCTGAGGCTCCATCACACATTGAGAGAGGCGAGGAGGATGGCGACAGGCGTGGCAATGCCTGCGAAGGGCCAGAGTGGCTTGGACTCGTTCTCTACCTTCCCCCTCCTGCATTTTGGGGATTTTTATGGAAAACACATTTGTAATGTATTCAATTGCATCTATGCAGTGGAGAACTAGATTGGCATAAAGGTAAACAACTGGCAAATTATTCATAACTCAAAATCTGCCCGATGTTTCTTTGTTCCAAAACTTTAGAAATTAGAGACTGCTCACCAGATGTTATAAAAGAAATTACTAATTTAACTGCTAAACTGCTAAAAGGCTCACTCTAGTAATATTTTCTTGCAGAAAATGTCTGTGTCTTGTTAAATGTTTATTGAATACTGTAATTATATTACATTTGCTGTTAAACGATATTGACATTTTTGAATGAAAAGGGGTTTTTTTTGTGTGTGTGGTTTTTTTTTTAATCCAAGCAGGATCTATAACATGAACATCTGGTTGCAACCTAATGTGTGGCATTGAAACAAAAAAAAACCACCCCACCCTCAAAGAAAAAAGCCTTCTGCCAATGTTTTTCTCTGTGTATTATTTTTTCAAAGTGGCTCCAGCTTTCGTAGCACCAGCTATGATTAAGTACCAGGACTTTCTCACTATCAGCAAATGTTTAAAGGCAAGTAACCAGCAAAGCTTCAGCAAGCTGATGGCTGGTGGAATAAGGATATATTTAGCAAGGAAACAGCTGTTTCTTGAGCAATAACCCAGCTGTTTGGCTTTGAAAATACCTGTTAGAGCTATTAATCATATTAAAAAGTAGGAAAAAATGCCCTGATTCTGGAAAGCATGAAACAGACATTTTAAATGCCTTTTTTTTCTTAATAAAAAAGGTGGCTTTGTCACTATAGCAAGTGTAAAGGAAAAAAAAATGGGGCTTGGAATATTTTAGAAGTACACAGGTATTAAAATAGATGCACTTAATATTCCTGCCAGCTGCCAGTCAAGTTTCCTATCATCATCTAATGGACTATGCTCCTGTAAAACTCTCGCAAAATGTTTTGTAGCATAGTAATTTCCCTATTTGTTCCCTCCTCTAACTCTTTCTGTTGAATTACTGGGAAGGGTTCAGATGTGATGTTGACTAACTGCACCACTCTGCATACATTTAATTTTTCCCATTTCCTACTGGGTAATGGAGGACAGAAATTTGGCTCCCTTAGACCTTGGGACCTATCCATAACTCAAAGAATGTGATTTCTACTGGAAGCTAAGAGTAAGGAATACGTATAAAATTCTACCATCTAACTGGAATGTTAGAGACAGACTTTCTTTCATAGGGTTTCCTTGTCATGCAGGGAAAGATTAGATTTAATCAAGAGAACTAATTACAGTGTGCTGGATCCAAACAGATGTGAGACACAACTCAAGTACTTAAATTGCAACTTTTGCTATTCATTAAGGTGTTGCTGGCTGGGAACATCTTCAAAAGCAAAAGTTTTCTTGTATGTAGCTAAGACCCAATCCTGGCTGCTGTATATGCATAAAAAGTCATTCTAGTGGCTTCATTGTTATTCCAGGTGGTCCTACACTGCACAGCTGGAACCACTGCAAGAAAGACCTATGTATGTACAAAGCACATGTTCTTTGGACAATGCATTAATTCACTAAAAAGTGGACAGATACATTTCTTTTGGCTAGGTTTTTGGATTTTCTGACTTAAAGTATTCGAGTTTTCTTTTGCTTTACATCTTTTTAAAGAAGAAGTAAGTAGAATAAAACTCATATATGTTAAACATCATAGACCTGAGCTACTTTTTTCAGCTGGAAATGAATATAACAATAGTTTTAAAGCAGAGTGCAGTATTTTGATCTGTCAAATTTGCATGTTTCATTTACAGGAATCTGAATTGGAGAAACTATACATTTTATTTATATGATCATTTTTTATAAAATCACCCATATGAACCTGTCAACAATGCAAATAGCTCAGACTTCCATCAAAGAATTAACTCACGCATTGAAGTCTACATGGACTATCATAGCTGAAATCTGCTCCCATTTATTGTGGTTTACATTTTTTGTATTAAGAGTAATCTGCCTGCTGTACAGCAGAATGACTTGAGGGTCTGGCACCGTTCCCTCCCAGACCCATGTGATACAGGATGAATGTGCACACTTTTGCCCTGGGGCTGGACATTCCCTTGCCTCACTGGATATAGGCTTGCCTTTCTCATTGCAATCCTGTGACTTCACCAGACTTGGGAAAGTTTTGGGAAGGAGGCAAATAATTAGGAGGGCATATCATGACCCCTTTTTTGACCATCCCCAGCATTAACCTGCTAAGACACCATGACATCCAGAAAATAAATCACCTCAGCAGCTAAGCATATGATAAAAATGTGTTTGGACTCAGTAAATATTATGCCACAGTATTGTGTCCACATACACACAAACAGCTCACAGACCAACAGACTAGTACTAAGAGAATTTTATATATAAATGGAATCATTCCTAGCTTGCAAAAGATATTTTTGTTTTCAGATTCTCCATCTCCCCATGGAGAAAAAAACCATGACCTAGTTTGCACATGTATTTTCACTCCAAGGATTTCTTTCAAATCAAATTGAAGACAAAACTTGTCTTGCAGGCAACCGAATGCCCACGTTATTTCAGGTGTGTGAATGGGTGGAGTTTAGGCCTGGTCCTCATCAGGATGCCAAAAAGTTGTGGTTTATTCTGTAGCAATTTACATATTACAATACGTCACTGAAGGCTAACAGAAATGACCCAGGGAAAAGGATTCCATAGAAAAGGCAGCAGCCAGTCGGGACTAAAGCCTGTCTCCATCACTTACTGTGCTGCTGCACATCCTCTGTCAGGGTTGTGTGGTTTCACATGAGGCTGGGGACCCCTGTGGCAGAGAGGGGAATGGGGCAGATGAGCTTTTGCAGTGGTTACTGGGTGCCCTGGTCGGCTCAGTGTGAGTCTCCTGCTGGCTTCTGGAAAGAGCCTCAGCCTCAGAAATAGCAAAATTTGTCTCAAGGTACCACCAATAGCAACAGGCCTGACATGTTGGCTGTTTGTCCATTCTTTATTTCTCTCTTAGAGGAACATGAAATGCTGGGTATAATTTAACACTGCATATCATTATTAAACATTATAAAAATTACATTACTCTAATTGCATTTATATTTTAATAAATTATAATTATATTCATAAATACACACCCACTATAGATATGTGTATATATTTTACAGAAAGATTAACAGAAAAATTGATAATATTATGTACCTAAAAGGGTTTAAAGAAAAAAAAAAGGAGTTAATTGCATAAGTGTAATCCTTGAGAAAAAAAAAATCATTGTTTGTTGCTTCTGAGCATTTTCAACACTCTGGGGCAAATGTAGATGTCCATTTTTTTGTGGAGATGTTATGGTGTGAATTTTTAAAAAGTTCTCAAGAACTTTTTAACCAGTCTAGTCATTGCTGAACAGCTATCCAATGAGCCAAAGGAGAATTAAGACATTTTCCAAGATCTGAAACAAATCTGACAAACAGCCTGCCAGAGTTCCCAAAGGAGCCCTTCCCAAGTGCTGTTAACCCTTTCTCATTCATTGTATGGGAAACCATAGGTGAATATTGTAATTTTGATTGCTCCTCATGGGATGGGTCCCAGAAGCAGAGGGAAGCACCTGTGCTCAGCTCTCATCTCATCATGAAGCTGGATACTCTGCAGTTGTCTCTCCATATGCCAGCCTATCAAGATATAAATGCTAAAAAATATTAAAAGCTAATGACATAATTAATATTTTTATCATCTGCAAAATGCCATCTTTTCTCATGGTAGGCATTCCAGAAAATTAACACTATATTAATACATGAGAAAATGTTGAAATTATTAGTTTTTCTGTAATTTTAGCCCTTTTTGTCCACACATTTCCAGGCTGATCACAGTTGGCATGTAATTTTGTAGAACCTTGCAATATTTGTGCATTGATTTCTAATGCACAGCATTTGCCATTACCTTCTTTTTCAGTCATTGTTGCTGGCTCACCAAGAGCACTGCTTCTACTGCTTGGCTGGATTAGTGTCCTTGTGAAATATTTGTGATCACATCTCTGTTAATTACACTAGAATGGGAACAGAATAGTCTCCAAACAGTAAGCATTTATTTTTAAGACTGTAGTTACATACCATTTATTAAATCCCTGCTTCCTCATCCAAATTCTAACATTTTATTAGTGTTCCTATTTATTTATTGACTTTTACAGAGCAAGGATACGAAGTTAGGTTTCAGGACACAAAGCTTTGTTTTATATACAGTTACTAAGTGTAGCTGAATCCAAGACAAAATATACTAGAAAGTAGAAGACGCCAACAGTTAGGAGCTTTTTTTTGCTTGGATAGTTTTTATTCAGATATGTTTTTCTTTTCATGCAGAATTCAAACATGCTTGCTTGAGCAATGCCATCTGCAGGATTTATAAAGATGGTGATTCTGTTCTTCCAGGTCTCCTTTTTTCAAAGACTTAAATCCATCCTGAATGTGTGCATCAACCAGCAAGATGTCTGTCTGCCTCCTAACTTCCCACTGCAGGTATAAAAGTGCTGTCAAAAGCAGCCTGTCATGCATGAGACTCAGAAAAGAGGAAAAACAGTCCCATCCCTTACAGTCTCTGGGGACAGCAATCCCCAAACTCATCAGAATCAGGAATCATAAAGGGTGCTCCTCTTGAACAGTGCAGATGATAGACAGGTTGCATGCCTCTTTCTCCCAGTAAGCCTGAACAAGGCCCTTGACTTGTAGTTCATCTCTTTCCACAATTTAGCTTGATGCAATTGAGGATGCTTTATTCCTTTTACCAGAAGAGTGATGGCATGTTCTAAATCTTATCCATTTTTTAAACTATTTTAGTTTAATAAAAGACAATACCTCTCTCTACACATCTGGCTCTGGTTTTACCCTTAGACCATCATTGCTACAATACTACTTATAAAAAGCAATGCATCTAAAAATAATGTCCTTTTTAAAAAAAAGTCTTATCAAGTATAAGTGAAATGTCAACATTTTCATAATCTATGAGTACCATGAGCAAGAGCAGGATGTAGAAATGCTGGTGGTCTGCTCCTTAATTGATTTAAAAGGCAATAAAGATAGATTGTTTCTTTTAAGACTCTGCACTTTCTTTTCCTAACTCATAATCCCTGCTCTGCTCTACTCAGTGCTAATCTCTCTCACTGATAGTTCTGCATGGATCTCACTCCTTGAAAAGGTCCTTATAAGGCTCTGTATCTCCAAAACAGCTTTCTCTTAGTACCTGCTTGTTCTTGGAAGAATCTTTTTGTCATGCCATGCAAAGCAGAAAATTAAAGTCAATTCCTCTTTCTCAGCCATTATGTCTGTGAGCTAGAAGGATCAAGGCATGGATGATATATCATTAACTGTATGAACACTGTAGTGTTAGAAAGAGCAATGATACACAATACTGGAAGCCAATGGAAGGACCACTAGGAGCCCAAAGAGGGCTAAGCTGTTTACCCATTTTCAGTTGTTTTGTATATGCTGTAGTTGAAGTACTGACAGATTATCTAAGGATAGAATTTAAAAAACCCTGTGTTCCCTGGTTTAAGAACTTCAGGGGTGAACACTAAATCTGACCTAACATTAGCCTTGCCTCTGAAGGTTCAAATCATTCCGTGACTGTAAGTATAATCTTTTTCCACCTAACTGTCTTTTGCTGGTGAGTTATAAAAATTTCCACCACAAGGGAAATCCACATTACAAGGATTGATTTTGTACAGAAGTCTATAGGATGGAGACCTCTGCACTAGCCTGATCAAGTCTTGTTTTGCTGTTTTATTGTGCATGCTCTTTGTAGAGAGGTTTTTTTACATCTTGCAACCTTACCAATTTCTTTCTGTAGCTTTGCATCACCTCTTTTCTCTTGTTCCTTTTACTTCATGTTGCATGTGCATACACAAAATGAACACCACTTACAATTCTTCATTACTAACATTATCTACACGTAGAGAGCTATCCATCAATTATGTTCCTTCTTTATAAAAACACAACTGTAGTCCTTAGGGAGCTAATGCTAAACCTCATTTCTTTCTTTCAAGGCTCGGAAGGACACATAAATCATCACATTGGGAGCTTGTAAAGACAACTTGAAGTCAGTATCCACCTGATGTGAATATTTCATGAAGAGCTATCAGCCCTCAAACCATTATGCTTACTGCTTGTTCTCTAGTATTGCAAAGCTATATTGACTAAAGTACATGGAAAGCTATAAAAGTGCCTTTCACCTGATATTGTGATGTCTTCAGACTCTTACGTAGGAGGGTGGTCTCATGGTTACAACATGGGGCAGGAAGACCTTTCTTCATTGCCTGCCCTCACACAGATTTCCTGCAGGACTTCAAACAAGTCATCAGAGCAGGTGGAGCAGAATGGGCAGTGCAGATTGTTGATTAGAGGTCAGCAGGTACAAAACAGCAAGGGTAAGAAATGAGTGAGGTAAAACTTTCTCTGCCTTGGGCACCTGCTCTCCTTGCCTTACAGTAATGGGATGTAGTTTGTTGTTTCTAAATATTATACTTAAATATTTCATGTATATATTCATATATAACTATAGTAAATGAATGTTTTCTAGATTTCACAGCATAGGGGTCTTTCCATGAACGTCTATAGATAAGCATATGTGCTTTTTCCTTGTCTTTTCCCCACCTCTCCTTCTTTTCAGGTTGTGCAGGAAGTTCTCAAGAATGAAATAAAATCAGTGTTTCACCATTGACAAAATGAGCTGTATTGTTATCAGATATTTACATAATTATTCATTGGTATTGCTCACATAAATATACACATTATCTATTTTTTTGCAATGCTTTCATAAATCTCCAGATGAGGTTGATTCCTTCTGCTGAGAGATTTAATTGTTCATATATGTTTTCCATGGGAATGATGAAAGTGAACTAGAATTACTGCTGAGTGAACTAGAGCAATCCTGGATTATGATGAATGGAAGTAGTGAGTGATGTAAGCAAAACATTACTGAGTTTGAAGCACCTATAATTAGGGGGTCATGATATTTCAATTGAAAGTTGCCATGTCAAACATGGGACAAATACAATACTTGTCTTTCACTCCTGAAAGCTTTTGAGCAAGAAATTAGTTAATCACAAAATGGCATGTGGTTATTACACAGCAAGCTTGCATAACTTCGTCAGAACAGGTCTTATTTACATCAGGAACTAATTTAGCAAGTGAGAGCTAAAACATTGGGAAATGTTCCTTTGGATCTTGAGCTGATCCTGGATACACAAAGGGCTGAAATCACATTTTAAAAATTTAGTCTTGTCACTAATGAAGATCTAAGTTTTTTACTACAGCTTCTCATACCTGCTAGGCTCCTGGCTTAAATAAATCAGGAAACATTAATCTGGGTTCAGGTTGCTGCCTGGAAATTCCTTGTTTGACTCGTTTAATTTGAATCAATAGCTCACTTTTTTATTTGTTTGCCCCATAGAAGATTTGGCTCACAGACTACAGGGTGGTTACGTCAGGACATGTCAGGAGGCAGCTGGAAAGCTTACCTCCAAGGATAGTATTTACAGATATGATGATTGTACTTAAAAGGATGTGACCCATATACAGGAAGTCATGGAGATAAAGTAGCACTGTTTTTCTAGTAAAACTCATTTATAATGAAATCTAAGAGTTTCTGAGACATAATTCAAACCCAAGTGTGAGCAAGAGGAGGTTGTAAAAAACATCACTTCTGGAAAAGAAACTAAGCAGGTAAAAATAATGGGCTCTAATTAGAGGAGACAGAAAGTAGACAGAATACTGGATTTTGGAGGCAAGACATCAGGGGTGCAGATCTTTGCCTCCTGTATAAGGCAATGTATGTAATCAGAGTCCTGGTGGCACACAGTGGACCTTAGGTTCACCTCAGTCCTCATTTCCTGAGGTTCTTTTGACACCATTGAAGTCTATTAAAGACAATCTTCTCTGGCAGTATTTCAAGAGAGAAGGGATATTATGAAATGCAGCAAGAGCAGAGAAAAATAAATGATCATCAGTAATGTCCTTTTAACATTGTATATGTAGAGAGGGAGTGTGAGCATGTGCACACATGTAAGTAATCTGGATTTAAACTGATTTTTAAATTAAATTTTGTCAGATGCACAAAATGAACAGGAAAAGAAAAGTTTCTATTCTGCCTTGCCCGCATTTGGGTAAGCTTGGCTGGTAATAACTGTGAGTAAAGAGAAATAAGAGAAAAGTAATTCATAGTGGTGCTGCTGCTTTAGAAGAAAAAACTGGTAACCAGTTGTGGTGCTTCATACAGGCTTTGTTACATCTCTTTTCCCTTGCCTCTCTAAAGGGAAATAGATCAGGGCCAGCACACTGTATATATTAGCAGGTTAACATACTGGGCTATACTTGCACTTTATTGTAAATGTTTTTGGTACTTCTTCTAAGTCTGTGTTTACCTTGGGTATTTTCTTAGTTCACACATGTGAAATAACAGCTGGGACTTGCCAAAATATAGCAGTCAAGTGCTGTACATGTAGTAGCTTTAAAACTAACACAGGTGTCCTAGATCCCTCACACAGAATAAACAGAAGCACACGATCAAGAGCGCGTCTAACTCCTCTCTTCTGGAAATGACGTGTCTTGAAACGCTTGATCTGACAATCATGATGGCCTCTCAGGAAAGAAGTATCAGAGGTGAAATGCTGTTGATTTCTACAAACAAGTGCACTGTCTTTATTTTTTTCATATAAATGCATTATCGTCATAACTTGGATCTATCTATTCCCACCCTTTTCTTTCTCAAAGGAAAGGCAAGTACATTTAATGAGCTCAGTTCACTCCTGGGTCACACCAGAGCAGAAGGACAAGACCTCCATTGCTGGGAAGACCACCCAGAGAGGAGGAAGCTGCGCTTGCCCGGGAGGGAGGTAAGACAAGAAGGTCCCAGCAATTTTCTTGCAGACCCCCAGGCATGAGCACCAGCAACCACACGAGCAGAAGCCTTGGGGCCCTGGCCATGCAGAAGGGGTCTGTTTCTTTTCAGTGTGAGCACACCTCACTTCCTTTGTGCTGGCAAGGCTGTCTGTGAACAAAACAGTACCATTGCATTGAGCTGCTCAGTGTTTTTATGGCTTCTTTTGGTTTTGTCTCCATGATTTTACACTGCACCCCTCTTCCTATATGTGAAAGAGAAATAAATAGGATAGAGTACAGCAATGGTAGCTAATATACACAGAGGAGGAACTTGCCATGGGCTTGTCCAGCAAACTACGATTGCATAAATAATCAAGAATCCCACTGACAATGCACAGGAGTAGTAGAAATTCAGGACAAAATTCAGGGAGGATGACATACACAAGCATCATATTCCCATGGGAACGCTTGTGCCATCATGTGCTTGCATAAAGGACTGGCAGTAGATAAACAAGCTCAGGCACATACAAGAAAGAATAGCAGCAGATTGCTTCTTCCAAAGAGGTACTGCTTTGCAAGATGCCCTTAGAGTAGCATTGAAAGTACTGTAAGTGAAGACATTCACTTGGCAAGTTCACTCAAGAGGAAGTTGCATTTTCCATAGTAATTCCATTGACCTACACTTTCTCATGAAAGAATGTGATTCATACTGTCTGTAAGAATAGAAATTAAGTCATTGGAAAAGGACCATCAACCCTCTGGATTCAATGTACTCAGTTTAAAAATCTGTGAGACTGGACAGAGGCTTCCAATACTACAAATATAATTAATTTTGACAGATACATCTGCATTATTAGTTCTAGCATACAAATTCCTATGGGTTGCTCTAATAAAAATAAAAGCTGAAAATTTATTTGTAATTTCACCATGAAAATGTTTTTCATAAAGAGTATAAAAATTATCTTAGTAAGGGTTATTTGTGTAAATTTCTAATGCTAAAAGTCTTATTTTCACTGCAGAGCTAATCTAAACTAAACTTCTGATGCTGCCCGTAGCACTGGGTCTCTGTGCCTGAAATGTTGTCTGCTTTTTCCAGCTGGATCAGTTGATCCGATGAAAGATATTGCTTCGCCTTAGAGCTTACCTTGCTGTTTTTGTAGGTATCATAAATCTTATAGAGTGTTTCATCCTGACCTTTCTGTAGAGGTAAAAGTGTCTTGGATTCAGATCTAGATTCCTGAATACTTTCCTTGTAGATAATGTGATACATTTAGTTTTCCACATTGTGCCTGGCCAGCACAGGATTAGCATGGCATTAATTGATTGCAGGAGGATCAAGTAAGTGGATTAGAGCTGCTTCACAACCAAGAAAGTTGATGATCCTGAATGTAAACTCCCTCAACTGGAGACATGAGATGAAGAAAAGAAAATTTAATGAACTGCTTTGGGAAACGGGAAAAGCCAGACTATGTCCTTGTTTCCCAGTATGTTCCAGTTATCTCTTGGGATAACTCTATTTTAATAGAATGCCAACTTTCTTTTTAATATGATCCTTGAAATTTCTTTTAAGCCACCTAAAATGTCATGGCTTTTTCCTTCATCAATCAAAACATATTTTTTTTTAACTGTGGGATGTTTGTTCAGTAGAGCTCACTGTTTTTCTTTCATTGATTTTCTTTTTAACATGCAGTTGTTGAAAACTTAATTTTGAGTTTAGTCAGCTTTGTTCAAGATGCATTGCTATTCCAAGTAGAATTTGTGGTATGTTTTCTGCAGTCCGGTGTAAGGGATGTAAGGCATGATGGATGATGTTTGGAATGGAAAGATGAATGAATACAGCCATTACCAAAGCTGCTCTCTTGATCTGAAAAGAGAAATCCATTTCTTTTTTACTTCTTGATAAGGAATTTACACAGCAACACTGTGTTGGAAAAAAATTGCATCTGAAAAATAAATTTCTGTTTAGATTTTGGACTAAGATGAGTTTTGTGGGTTTTCTCTTTTAAAAACCTTGTGAATATAGAAACATTTTAGAAGTGTTGGTAAAGGGAGTGCATTCCTATTTTGACTTTATGGTCATTTATTAATCTTTCTATGCAAAATTGGCACTTCTTCCCCTGCATAATTTTTCTCCTGTCTGTATTAGTGTTGCCCACCCAATGTTAGTAAAAAGCACTGGTTATTCCTATTTTTTTATTCCTGCCTAGAAAGGTCCATCAAGTCTTCAGTCACAGTGCCGGGTTGGGGCAGACATGGCAGACTGGCCAGGGTTCAGAACCCCCGATCAGAAGTGATGCAGCTCTGCAACACCAGTATGGCAACACAAGGGAATCTATACACACAGTTTATTTTCTTTACCTTCCTTCTCAGTTATGTGGGTGTATTTGGCCATGAAAAGCACCATAATGTTTGAGAATGGAAGATACTAATGAAACAGTATCTTTCAACACCACATCCATTTGCATGCTTAATTTAAATACTGCAGTTGTCTGCCCAGTGACTTAATTAGCATGGCATGAAATCAGCATGAAAACTGCAAGTCCCTGCTGTAAAACAACTCCAACATAGGATCTCTTCCACAGCAAATACTTGTTATAAATGAGCTTGAATTCTCAGCCAGCATGAACCTGCATAACCCCCTATTCCAGATGTGGTTTTACACCAGCTGAGAATCTGACTCAAATGACTTTATGCTTCCTGTCCTAATGGTAAATGGTTCTTTACCACATGGCAAAGAAGCAATAACAGCCTTACAGGTAGGCAAAACATCAGGCCTCAGAGGTGCTAGAGCAAAAAAAAACCTATCTTTTCAAATAGTTTGAAGGCTAAAGAAGTCAAAGCACCCTCACTCAACAGTATAATTCTGAAAATACAGTGAGAAATGGATAGTAAACTAACAGCTTCATTCTGAATTTCTGAGTGCAGGCAGATTTGGCCTCTGTACCTGCAAGTTAAGTTGTTAGCCAATATGATTACCTTGCTGATAGCACAGAAATCTCAGAGGGAACAAGTTGTGCCTGAACCACCACACAAACCCTGACAGGTCTCCCCCACACACACCACCCCGCTCACACCCACACTCTCCTCCCCGTTTAACTTTCCTGGTTCTCATTGACTATGAGGGGCAGGAATACGTAAACTCTGCATCTCACACTAGGGAGTATCATGAAGACCTGGGAGCTTCCCACCCAGGGTGTGGCATTACTGGCTCACTAGAGGAGCTTCTGATACTGTCACTGATTTTAGGAGGGTTCACTGTTGCTCTCCAAGAAACAGATCTCTAACCTTCATAGCTGTAGAGAAAAACATTAAGTCTGAATTCCCAATAGATCAAAAAAAGAAGGACAAAAGAAAGGAACTCCATTTTTTAAGTTAAAGGTTTTTTTGTTTTACTTTCTTGCTTTCTCTCCAGTGGTGACTGAACCCCAGGGCTGGTGCTCTGTGCACAAGAGGCAGCAGCTGCTGCTAGCAAGGGAAACTGGGGTAAGCTGGGCATCTCCTTTCCCTCCTCTTCCCTCTGTCTATCCAGATCTGCAGGCAGGGTATGGGGCAAGAAGCCCCCTTCCAGCCTCCCACAGCTGAAGTGTGCCAAGACAAAGAACTGGAGGTCAGTGTGGAGCTGTGCATGCCAGCATCATCGGGGCCACACGAATGTGTCTGTAAGGTCTTGGCTGTGTGTCCTCAGACAGGAGAACATGCTGCTTCCCAGAAGTGCTTTTGTCCATGGTAAGCCCAATGCCCTCTTTCAGAAAAGGCTTTCAGACACATACCCCCAAAAAGGAAAAAGGAAGTTTTGAAAGGTGGGATCTGAGGAGAGGAAGTGACTCATGGGCTCAAAGAGAGATGGCCAGGGAGTGACAGCCGGCTGAGGCAGCAGAAGAGATCCCCAACTGTGCCGAGTCGTGGGAATGGGGGTGAGGAAGGAGCATAAGGCTGGGGAAGCTGAGTTTCAGGAATAGCCACAGTCCTACGCTTGCCTCCTGGGCATAGGATTTTTAATGCATCCTACCACAGCCACTCTCAGGCTCACCAACATGCCTGGCTGCACTATGCCTGTGCCTTGGAGGTGACTCCAGCTGCTGTCCCAGACAGCAGAGCCCTGTTGGGCCCCACGAGGTGCCAACCACTGTGCCTGTAGCCCCTGGCATGCTCACCCTATAGCCCCTGGGGTGGCCACCCTGCCTTCCCCACCTGCATGGGCACACCACCACCTACCTATCCAGCCCTGGGTGCAGCCCTTCCAGGGATGGTCCGAGGGGAGGAAGAGTGTCTGCAATTTGCGTGAAGAACATGAGATTTTTGCCCTGTTTTTCCATTTTGCAAATAGCTATCTTTTGTCACATTAAAGCAGTAAGAGCAGATGTAGATTTAGTTTTATGGGGTTTCATCAGAGATGTGATACAAGAGTCACATTTGGGGGTTTTGCATTGGTCCCTTGTAGAAAACTTTGTCAGGGTGGACTTAGTCTCCTCTGATGGGATGCCTTTTTTTACCTGATGCAGGCATGAGCATTTTTCCTTCATCCTCTTCTGCACCTTGTAATTTGTGTGCCCCGTGGTAAGTTTTCTCTCCTAATGAGGAAGCTCTAGTGGTCAGGGCTTTGTGAACACTAAACGAGGAATTTCCTGGCTTTCAAACAATTTCCCCCCTTAATGATGATGTTCTAATAATATCCTCTTTTTTTTAATTAACTGCTCTCTGCTTGATCCCTCATTTGCAGAGTACTCAAATAATAAACTGGCTGCAATTCTGTCCTGTGTCTCCTAAAAGGAAGTGAACCAGAGATAACATGATGTTACCTTTAGTTCCTTTTATTTATTTTTTATTTAAGTATTTTTAATGAGTTATCCTATGGACCAAGTAAGGTAGATCAGATAGAGTGCTCATTTTACTGTTGAATTAGACCCTTTTTTTGTTGAGATCAGTAGTGTTACAGAACTCACTGGTGTAGTCAAGATGTGCACTGCAGGAATATTACAAATCCAAGTTTTTGTTTTACTGGTTTTTGCTTTGTGGCATTGACCAGTCTATTTGTAATATGCATATTAGAACTGCATATTAGTCAAGCATTTTGGGCGTTGTTTAAAGCAACTTCTTCCCCAGAGCACTACAGAGCTAAAACTGGGAAAGAATTATTTCCCCCATTGCTGAGGTCACAGGAGTGAAACAAGTGGTAAGATTTGCTGTAATAGATTAAGATAATGCTCTACAGTTACATCTGTAAAATCTGTAGGCAATTACATTCATGTGCACCTCCAGAATCAGGGTTGAAGTTTGGTTTGAAAAATGTTGCAATTAAAACCTGTGACAATTCATCAAGGGACAATTCATGTATACAATATCACAGAATCACAGCATGGTTTGACTTGGAAAGGACCTTAAAGGTCATCTAGTCTCAACACCGCTGCCATGGGCAGGGACACCTTCCATTAGACCAGGGTGCTCAAAATGTTTTTCCTTCTATGCCCAAAAGAAAAAGGAGTGTGTTGTAGAGCCTTTCCTGAGAGCTAATAAAGGTAAAGAATCAGTTCTTGGTTACAGCAAATGGAGCTCATCTAATCTTCATTAATTTCACTTGGCTGTTCAAAGAAACTGTGTTTGCATGTGTCAGGTCCTGCTATCAGATCTTTGTCCATCTTCCTCTTAGGCTTTTCTGCAAATTGAACTTTTAATTTTTTCCCATATCAATAGAACTAGGACATGCATCCTGAAAATACTGACCTGGAAAGGGGAAACAAATTATATGCCATTTCCCATATCATAATGCCAAACTTCCTGGGCTTTTCCTAGGATCTACTTTTGTTTTAGTCAGATGCTTTTGAACCTTCTGGAAGAACCTTCATATAAGGTAATTGTAGCAAGAAATCACGACTTACACTTGACATTTTTAGCTTTCTCTGGTAAGAGTGGTCCAGTACAAGTCCACTTGTACCATCCACATAGTTCCTTATTTATTTTGTTTTCTAGTCAAGGTAATGCTTAGCTGGATCAATCAGTGACCAGCTGATGAAAAGCCGAATCAGTACCAAGTCATACAGTATGTCAGTCTAGATTTTGAAGTGCTTCTCTGTGACAGTCATGCAATCAGTGCTTCATGAGACTGTGCTCCTCACCCTCTTATCCAAAGAATCAGCTTTTCCCCAGTGATTACCTTAGCCATCAGCACTTACAAGGGAGTAAACAGTGGCAGTCATGAGAAGCAGCCCTGAGGCCATCTCATAAATAACTTCACTTACAGTTTTTGAACCTGATGGTGTTAAACAGATGCAGCAGTGGAGCTCAAAAGTATATTCCTAAATGATTATGTATTGTATGGTATATAGCTGCCTACATAATTTCATCCTCACCTCTAATGTGTATCTTTCAGCATGGTCAGACTGTTCTGGGTTGTATTCTTAATTGTCAGGATTAAATTTTAAATACTCTTCTAATATGGTTTTATGTGATTCATCCCTCACTGTCCAGAACTTTTGCATCTATGTGGATCTTGATGAATGACCAATTGGTGTATTTCTTTGAAACCCAAAGACAGCTTAATTTTTACTCCATTTTTTTCATTGCTGACTCCAACACACCTTTACTTATATTTATGAGAGGTTTTGGGCTCCCTCTGGTGGTTTTTGAAAACCAGAAAGCTTGAAAAGAACATAAATCAAATAAACAATAGTTACGTGCATGAGAAGTTCTTATAACTTGCAGGAGTGCATGTCTAATTCCTCCTCTGTCTTTTACCACACTTATTTTTGAGCTAGTTTTTTATAGAGGTCTTTTGCTGTGGTGATTTATCTCAAGAGAGGACAAAGGCATAGTGATATATCCAAGAGCAACTAAGTAGGTAATTCAGCTAAGGGGCTGTGCTTTCATTAATGGTTTCACAAACAAAACCTGCATGTGTCTGTTAGTTTTTCACCTGTTTCTCCTACTAGTTCTTCAGCTCCTGCACTGGATTTGAAATTAGTCCACAGCTATTTACTGTGGAAAAATATGGTTAAATTATTTAATTCTTGATGGCTACTGTGAAAATTAGGTATACCATAAATGGAAACTCAGACCCCACTCTCAGATTTTCATTTTCTCAATTTAGCATTTATGCCTGGAGGCTGAAAGGAAAACAAAAAATAATAAAACATTGACCTCAACAACAGGTTTCCCTTTTTCCCCAGGCTAAAATACATGGGTATGCCTCTTGTTGATGAGAAGAGAACTTGTATAGAAATGTTCCGTGGTAATGCACAGTTAATTACAAACATACAGAACACACAAGGTGAAAACTGCTGCTGATCATTCTCTGCTTCTGCCAAAGTCAGTGCTAGTTTGCAAGCAGCCTGGCAGTGGGCTAGGATTTCAGTGCAGGTGTATGCATGGGGGCTGTGGCCCAAAATCTGCAGCTGAGATGCTCAGGTGCTGGTTGTGCATCGGCTGCATGACTGCTGCAGAAGTGTGAGCAGTCAGGTGACTGCCAGCGCACAGGAATTTCTCCAGGACAGTCCCCTCACCTTTTATTATCTAACCCTTTTTTTTTTTTTTTTCCCCCAAAGCAATTGCACGATGGTCTGGACAGAAAAGCAGGAAAGTACCTTCGATATCCAGGAGTCCAGACATATTGTGGTTATACTTCCTTTAGATTTTCCTGCCTTCCTAAATAGAAGAGCTTTTCTTCCCTCTTCTTTATTTTCTTTCCCCCAATACTTGTAGGACAGGAAAGAACGGATGAAGACATAGAATTAAGAAAGTTCTACCTGGGCAAAGGTGTGTGCTTGTGTCCAAAATACCTCTAAATTAGTGTAAATTTTTGGATGACTAACTTGATTTGATTAAAATTCAGGAAACAAATCAGTTGCATTAAAATAACATGACTTCCAGCTTTTTTATTTTGATTGTATTAAGCAGACCTTATTGGATAATTTGGTCACTGGTCATAGGAAATTACCATTTAACTTAATATTAGACTAAAATTCGGAGTCAGAAGAAGGCTCCGAATCAGCCTGTGTCACGTAAAAAGGATGCGCAAAATGCTGGCCCCATGTCAAAAATGGAAGTTTATCCCATTTTGTTCCATGGAACCAGGATTTTTACCCAAATGACTTAACTAAAAGTCTTGTTGTTCAACTTTATGTATATAATTTTATTTCTGAAACCAGCTGGTAGATTCCATCAGGTGCTCCCCTTCTTCTCAGAGCGTTACAGGTGTTACTTACCTATTACAGTTAGGAAATGTGTCTTTTGGGTTTTTGTGTTGTTTTNTTTTATTAATAATAACTTGTTCCATGTAAGGAATTTGTTTAGTGTTGAAAGTCTCTGTCCTGAGTGCCAGCAAAGGGCTCAGGCCTGCAAGTTCCCATTCAGCAAGGCACTTAGGCGCGTCCTTAATCTCAAACATGGGTCTCATCCCCAGGACTTCACCAAACAGAGGCTAAAGACCCTGCAGATTTGACCCCCAAGCCTCCTCTCCATTGGTCTTCTGCAGAGGGTCCATAGATTTGTTATAGCAATATGGTAAGAATTAAGCCAATGGCATTTAAGGTATTGTTACAAAAATACTGCACAAAGATAATACATGCTGTATCGTACAGTGTATCAGTTTTCAAACCAGGCAAATGAAGTTTTCTGCAAGCTTGAGCTCCTTTGTTTTTTTGTATAAAAGGGAACACTCTTGTAGCATCTTACGTGGTTTTGATTATAGCATTTGTGATTCTTTAAATATTTATTCTTCAGCAGTTAAGAAACTTGGTGAAGGGGAACTTTATAAACATTTATCATGGACCGAGTGTTCATGTGGAAAAAAAAAATGAGGTACTTTCTCCTATAGGGAAGAAGTACCTCTTCATAAAATCTGTGTCCTCTATTCAGCAGAGCATCTTGGTCAAGACAATTATTGAGAATATATCCAGCCTAGCACAGATATCCAAGTTTCTGTAAAAGTTGTCTAGACTCCCCAAAATGCATAAAGTCTGCCCTGAATTGATGCCCGTTCCACATAGCTGCCCATAGGTCACTTCAGCATTATTAGATGTGCCATTTGGCATTCACAGCGTGCAGCTCTCCAAAGACGGGCGAGCAAACACTCCCTTCAGCCCCTGAAAGATTTATTTGCTTTGGGGTGATTGGCAGCAGTGTCATGTAAAGCACCACAGGGCAAATTCCATTTGATTAAATAATTATCACGTATGACCAAAAAATGTACCATTATGTGTGAACACAAATGCCAACTCCCCGAATTCCCTCCACTTTCTCCCTTGCTCTGTTAATTTCTCTTTCATAGGCAACTGAGACAATTACTGACTTTAAACTGAAAAGGTTCCAGGGTAGGGGTGGTACTCAGAACTTAAAATGCTATGTGCTGTTTAAAATTTTTATACAGCTTATTTAAAACAGCTTCCCTGAAAAGTGGAAAGTGCATCACTCAATAGACCCCAAGCAGTTTTCAGCAAATTCAGTCCCACAGAACATTTCCTAGGGAGAGGCAGGGACTGAAAAGGGATTGTTTTTGCCTCCTACTGCAAATAATTATAATAGGTCTCTTTTTGTGCCCCAGTTTTTCCAGGGTCTATCTGCGCAGATTTCTCTGTGACTTTACTGCAATTAGAACTGTTAAAAAGACTTGCAGGATGGCTTCCAGTTCTCTGAACAGTGAAAGACAATGAAAATGGTGTGTACCTCATAAATAAATATGATCAACCACTAGAGGCACAGCCTGTGGTTTAAGTGGGTGCCCAGGGTCAGGGCAGCACAGCTGGGCACTGCTGGCTGCTTGCTGTGACATGGGATCATGCCTGCACTAGTATAATAGTAAAAACATACCTGCTGATATTAAGATGGATAAACAGAAAAATCTAGGCCCTGCAGATGCCAGTGAAAAACGCGTCATCTCTTCCCCACTTCCACCCCTGTTTTTTGTGCTCCTGTGCCAGCCACCCTCTATAAAGACAGTGGAGGTAGAACGTGGGTCTGGCTGAGGGGATGAGGGTCTCCTGTGATGCTGCAGTGCCACCCTCAGCTGACACTTGCAACATCAGTTGGATAGAGAGAAATAGGAGGACACTTGTAGGGAAAGGTTGGCTGGATTCCTCAGTGGGTCCTTCTCATTACGTTTCTCTGCTTTATTAATTTTGTTCTTGTTTTAGGCACTTACTTGCAGGATGAAGGCCTGGCACAGCATCTTCTGTCATCAATGGGAGCCCTTCCTCAGACTTGCAGAAAGAGAGGTAGTGTCTTCATTTGTGATTTTCAGTTCTTTATTTTCTGAAGTGCTTTGTCCAACTCACTCCTCAGATACCTTCCAAATACCCCTTTGTCTACAAAGGCTGTGCTAAAGGAAAAGTGTTTGATCCCTGATACTGTTTGTATCTGCTTGATTGGGCAGTAATTCTGGATTCCAGGCAGGTTTATTCTAAAAGTGGCATCACTCCACCTTGGTCGGTATCTTTTGCTGGGATTACTCCAAACAAGCTTGACCTGTCGAAATGTAATGTTTCTCATACTAGTTTCCCAAACTAGTGAGGCTGTTGCTATTTCAGGTGGCTTAAAAATATGTGCACAGTTTGTACTTTGAATGTTTAATAAGCTTAAAACATGAAATATATAATGCAGTTTGAACTTTCTAGTGTTATTTCATCACCAAAAAAGCAAAGTCTTGAGGCTCAGCAATTGCCTTTGTCAGAATGTAAATTCCAGCATGTAATACCCAGGCTGTATGTTTCAGGAAATCAGTATTAACCTATTAGTATGCAGTTTTCCTTGGAGAAGAGCCATCTTCACACTGAGCCTGTATTCCTGCTTCAAACCTTCCTGTCACTGTTCCGTATCCACGACCCAGCCTAAGGCTGCCTTTGACGGTTCTCCAGCCATTTCCTGCATACTGCACTAGCACTAATTGAAAATTTGGGTGGCCTTGCTTATTTATTTTCCTGGAATGTAGTGGGTTATATTTTCATGGCACTTTCTCAGCAGTGCAACGTTTCAATTTCAAAACCACTGCAATATGAGGAAAAGTAACCCCCAAAATTAAAAAAATAACAATAAAAAGCAGCATATCTTTGATTAATTTTTACAGTAGTTCTTTTGTAAAAATATATAATGGAAAAAGAATTCAATGTTGCTTTTGTCTCTCAAGATCAGAGGCAAGAGAAGCAATTTAAATACATGTACAAGATGATCACATGCAGACACAATGAGACATGAAACTTTAAATGTACAGATGCCATGGAAATGAAAAGATAATATAAAGTGTGTTCTTTGCAAGTCTTGCAGAGTTCAATAGCTACATAATGTGTGTGGAGGGAAAGAGAAACAGCCCCCCTGCACTCTCTAGGAAAATTCCAACTATGTCTGGATGTGCCATTGGCGCTAGGGTTGTGCTTTGCCTCCCTGGATTTCTGCAGGAATGTAATTCCACAGCAGACAGGGTTAGTATGTCACTGTTACCTCCCTGCTTGGAGATGAACATGCTTGGGCATGAGTACCTGTTGCAAATTTCAAGTTTTGATCAAAAAAAATTCACTGATCCCTTGACAAAATTTCAAGTCTACAGAATACTTTTCTCTTCATGCCTAATTGTTTCATTTTATGGCAAATTTTTATTGTGTGTGCAAAAATTAAAGGTTGGCACAATCCTGTTCATTTTTTTCCTAACACACGAAGTGCAACTATTGAAGTCTTTTGGGAATTACGTTTTGTTTCCAGAATTCAGGCATAAGGAAATGTTTAAAATAAATATACAATTAAGGTGCTGATCTGTATCTCAGAAATTATTTGGGAGGAAGAGTAAATTGAAGATGGAGTCTGTTTTTACCTACAGGCACACATCTCTAGGGTTACCCGACTATTTAAATTTATAAATGTTCCAGAATGGAGATAAAACTGGATGCTGAAAGGAAAATAAATTTAAAAAAACAAAACGTGTCTCCTATTTCTGAGTTTTCAGGATGCTATTTTGGGGTTTTTATCTATAACTCTGGCATTTGGAGACCTTTTAGTCAAGCACCAAACATTTCTTGCAATTTAGTGGAGTAATAAAATAAGCAGGGTGGAATTTTTTGGTTGGTTGGGTTGTTGTGGGGTTTTATTTTGGGGTTTAGTTGTTTTGTTGTTGTTGTTGTTGGGGGTTTGGGGAGGTTTGGTTTCTTAACAGAAGCAATCTCAAATCAAGATGTCAGCCCAAGCATTCCTCCATATTTTCATTTCCTTCTTTGAAAAGTCAAGATCTCCCCGCTGGGGAAGTTCAGATTTTAACTAGACCTTTCCAGCCTGTTCTGCATCCTATTTTCAAACTCCCTCATGATACATTTCCCACTGAGAAAGTTGCTTTTGGCAGTTAAAAAGTGCCCCAAGCTAAGGGTTGTGTAGCAATCGATCAAGGTTTATCTCGCATGCACACATTGTGCCTCGTTACAATTAACAGTGAGTTTTGTTTCAGCTAGATATTACAAATTTCCTGAGGTGAATAGCTGAGAGAACTGGGATTGGAACTGCCTGGAAAAAAGAAAGCTTCAGGACAACCTAATTGCAGTCTTCCAGTACCTGAAGAGAACTTACAGGAAAGATGTGGCAATGCTCTTTACAAGAGCATGTAGTGACAGGACAACAGGGAATGAGTTCAAGTTAAAAGCTTTAGATTAGATATTAGGAAAAAATTCTTTACAGTGGGAGTGGTGAGGCACTGGGGTTGCCCATGGAAGCTGTGGATGCCCCATCCCTGAAAGTGTTCAAGGCCAGATTGGATGGGGCTCTGGGCAATCTGGTCTAGTGGAAGATGTCCCTGGCCTTGGCAGGAGAGTTGAACTTAGGTGATATTTAAGGTCCGTTCCAACCCTAATCATTCCATGATTCTATGAAGGGCAACACAAGTGAGTAATTGAGGACTTCGCCTTTTTATTTATAGCTGGTTAGTTTTGCCTTGTAAATGAGAGCAGTAATCAATTGGGAAAGATGGGTTGAAACAGAAGAAGCTAGTGCTTCTCCAGCCCTGTCTCTCCTCCATGAGGGTTTCTCTACCTTGTTGAGGATACAGTCACACCATCAGCTTGGCATTTAGCACAACTGAGACATGGCACAGAACAGGTGGGATCTCATGGTGGGCATATGGGGCACTTTTAGAAGTGAGTTTGCTGCACATAGAGGTTGTATCTCCTACAGTGCTAAAAAACTAGCAATTGTCACATTCTCAAATGACCACTACTAACTCCTCTAATTCTGATTTTGTATTTTTTTTCTGCAAAGGCTTTCAGAGAAAACATCAGGATTTCTGTCAGACCACAGCTGATGTTGTCTTTCACTGCAGCTCATAGCTTTGGGAAATGGACAAATGGAATGGAAACTATTCTAGCCAGTTTTCACATGCCATCCTTTTTTTCTGTGGCTAGGAATACTTATACAATCAAAAAAAATTTTGTTTATGCCTGCTGCTTGCTCACAATTGAATCATAACACAGGTCCTAAGTGGGCAAATGTAACGATATCAGCATAGAAAGCTAGCCAGCAAGAGCAAACACAAGCCTGATGTCAAAACCTAAAAGATGCACAGAGCTAAAAGGCACCTTATAAACGTGCCTAGTACATCCTGCCTCTTAAGGAAAGACTGACTATAGCTCCAGGAATAGAATTGTTCCTGGAGGTGCTTTATCCACTTCTTAAAAGCTTCCAATGAACATGGTTCAATGGATTCCCTAAATAATCTGTACCAAGATTTCATTTTCTTCAGTGTTACAGTTCTTCTGAAGACCTTTGCTATACTGTTTCCTATTCATCATCCTGTCCCTCCCAAACATGGAAAACTGACTCTTAACCACTGTGGTGCAACTTTTATCCAGCTTCTAAAAGTGGCTGATTATTTCCCACATGCAGGATTTGGGCGTGCAAAACACTATTACTGTTATTATTATTATTATTGTTGTTGTTGTTGTTATTATTATTATTATTATTATTATTGTTACCATCATCATAATCATCATTATCATTATTGTTGTAGTTATTATTATATAATAGTAATGTAGAAACAGGACAGAATATTAATTATAAATGTATTCAGATACTGACCATATTTTAAAATGTGTGTCTCAAAGAATAAAGTTAGTCAGGGTCTCAGGTATGAGCTGACCTGAACTGGGGACTGTACAAGGCTAAGTCCAACAGGCTACTTAATGTGCATGCATAATTTTAAGTATTTGAGTTCAGTACTTTTGGTAAAGTGAATAATGGACCTGAAAGTGTTTTCAAGTTAATGGGAACTCATAAGTGCTTTCTTGGATCACAGCCCAAAAACTCAGCACATTGTAGAGCTAAATACAGATTTAACAGTCTAAATTTAGGCCTCTGTGTTTTAAAACATTGGCTAACATTCTTCTCAGAAATTTCTGTGGAAATTGCTGAAGATCTGAAGTCAAGGCCAAACACCCCTTAGACTTCTGTGTCTAAATGCCACTAAGAAACACTAAAGACTAGAACTGTAGTTCATTAAAATCAAATATTGTCACGTGTTTAACGTGTTTCAGATGAAGCTGTCTGATCTAGTACCTTTGATCATACATTTAAGGCACGGACCAAGATTCACATTTTAATGTTAATTGCTTGTCTCAGATACTAAAATATTTTTTATCTCTGAAAGGAACTTATTAATTATATTTAATTGATGTAAAATGCAACCTCCTGCTAACATCATAGTTGTGATACTAATCTGAATGTAAGTTATCTAAAAAGTTAAGTTTTGGAAAACCAATTATACTTGGCCCAGTTGCATAGTTTATCTATCTACTTTTTACCATTCTCATCCCCTTTTTCTGAGCCCTATTTTGTAATTTTCCTTTTCTTTTTCACCCTAAGAGACTTAGAGATCAGTTGGTTAGGAGAAAGAAAAGAGGAAAGAAGAAGAGTGTGACAGATAGGGAGAATTGTGAAGAAAGCAAAAAGCAAACAAGAAGGTATTTAGTAATAGATAGAATCTTTATTTGTAATATTAAACACAAGAATTCCTGTATTGTTTCCTTTAAAATAAATACAGTTTTGCAGAGACACTGAATGGGGCAAGTTAGGGAAACAACTTGATTCTATCAAAATGAGTTGAACTGGTAATTAAACAATAGTTCTTTGTTACTCAAGTTGATTTTCACTAGGACACATTAGGAAGTGTTGGCTGCTACTGGAGTAGAGATATGCTCCCTTCCAGTGGAGGGGACCTGGGGTGGTCAGGCAGCAATGAATGCTCCCATGGCTACAGTTCAGTTCAGAACAGGAGATCTGATCTCTGCACTCACTCAACATGATTTCAGAAGTCTGAAAAAATACCTGATGAGTAGCTTTTCCCTGCTTATTCCCAACGTATGGAAATTAAAGCAGTTGTGCCAGAGTTTGTTGTTGTGGAAAAGAGAAACAAAATCTCACCTGGAATTTGAAGGACAAAATCTGCCAAACAGCCTTTGAAGAGGGTTTTTTTCCCCTTTGAGATAGAAAAGGGGCAAAATTTTAAGTTGGCTTAGATTTCAACTCCTCCCCATCTATTACTTTACAATACCCACAGTACAGAAAGGCTGGTCCCAAGAAGTATTTAAACTGATGCAACTTAGTAGTGACACCCTTGACAGAGCTGTGGTATACAGCATTCAGTATTTTTAGCTGCAAAAAGTAATTTAGTAATTTGTTTCACTGGTGCTGTTTAGAGAAACAATGCCTCTGGGTCAGTAGTGCACAGATTCCTTGGATAAGTCTTGAAAGGGAAGAATTAGGGTGGTGTTAGCCAAGAAAGTAAAAGAGTGAGAGAATTTTGTGTACTGTTGGAAATGGTTGAAAGTGCAAAGACTATATTTTTTGTTTGATGTGGAAAAAGTGAGTGTACGTGTTCTGGAAGAAAACTCAAAATATCGTGTGCATTAATTTATATGTTGTTTCTCTTGAAGCATACCAGAAATCATCTGGGAGAAAACACTGATCGGTAAGTTTTTTCTTTCTCTCTTGCCTTTCAGCAAAGATAAATATATTTCACTTCATAATGAAAGTTTCTGGCTTAAGCTCCAAGATAATAGCCAAATGCTGCCAAGGTCAAAGAATTTATTTCTGTACCTATGTATTAAAAAAAGAAATAGAGGCATAGGATTTAAGTAGATCAGCTCCTGGATGGTGGTTTGACAACACAAATCCAGGTGATTTTCAGTTTAGGAGGAAGCACAAAGGAGCTGGTCTTGGGAGCAAAATATAATGCAGGAAATCTGCTTGGAAATTGAAATATCTGTATGAATTTTTATAAAATCTATGGGAACTTCTAGAAACCAACATCCACAGGGATGTTACATTGATGGTTCAAGAAAACAAAGGCAAGTGGAACCAATGAGGTGAAGAAAGGTTGTGCAGTGATTATAGATTAGTTAGAGCAGGCAAGGATGTGTTTGGTTTCTTGGCTCTGCTCCTGGTTTTACTGCCATGGCTTTGGCTGGTTACTGATCTCCAGCTCAGAAGATATGGTATGGTCATAGAAGCAGTCCTCTTCATTTCAAACAGGCTTTAGGTTGTGTACACACAGGAAAATAGGAGGAGCTGGTGAGTTATAAATCAGATAGGTTCAGTTTGTGGTAATTATGAAGCAAACCATCTGTATGCACTACAAGACAGACAAATAATAATAACCATGGAATTGTCAAGAACAAATCCTATTAAACCAATAAGACCTCCTTTTAGAATAAGGTAATAGGTGTTATACAAAGGAGAGAAGTATTAAAAAGTCATATATCTTCATTTTAGTAAAGATTTAGACAACATGGTCCAAATTGAAAACCCCATGGTGTCAGAAAAGGCAGGGCCATTTCTGAGGAAGAGTTAGCAAAATGGGGCCATTATCAAAAGGAAAGATGTTTTGAAAGAGGTTTCTCAAGGGTCTATCCTGTATCTGATACTCCTTATAAAACATCCAAAGAACGGAGTAGAGGCTAAGCTTGATATATTTGAAGAGGACATGAAGAAGAGAGCAGATAAAAGAGTGTTAGAGAACAGAATTAGAATTCAGAGGGAAATTGTCAAACTGGTTAGGAGGGGTTTTTTACGAAAAACACAAAAGATGGTGTTCAATGGGTGCAATAGACATAGCATCATCAGTTCCCCAGATATAGGATGGGGAAAAGTAAACAGGATTACAGTTGCCTGGAAAAAATGTAGTGAATCACAGGCTAAGCACGAGTCACCACTGTTACGCTGTTGTAAAAAGGGAAATGCCATACAAATGGGGTAGAAACAGGAAAACAGCTTGCAAAATAGGCAAAACAATTATTTTGCTCTGCTACCCCATGTTACAGCTTAAATTTTAGTGTTTTGGGTATTTTTTTTCAAGTTTTTCACCTGAATCATACTTGGCTTGGGGAATTGTGTTTCCAGAATGACATTGGGTGTCTGCAGAAGAGTGCAGGGGAGTTCAAGCTTGATTACCAGTCCAGAAAACATTAAATATCAGGATATTAATGGGACTGTTTGGAATAATGAGGCAAAGAAGATACAGGGCCTTTAAATACGGAAAAGACTGCCACAGGGAGGAAGCAAAGAGTCTCTTCTCCAGGCCAGCAAAGACAGAACTTTCACTAATGGAGTGAAATTGCAGTAGGGGATATATTCAGAGCATATATTAGAAAAAAAAGACCTCCAGTGATAAGGGTAGAGAAACACTGGGAAAGATTGCCTGAGGAGATGGAAAAAGCACCATACTGGGAGGCCTTTAAGAACAAGATTGAAAAAACAGTTATGTTGCAACAAAAGAGTAGTTGATCCTGTCTTGGGACATGGAAAAGAACTAGAAAGGGGGATTTCTTACAGTCATTTTCAACCTTATGCTTCTTAGCAGTTTTCTGTTCCTCAGATTTCCCTGGTTATAAAATTCACCTCACAAATTTAGACAGGAATAGGAAGAGGTCTGGTTTGGATGTCCACATGTCAAAAAAAATTTAGGCAATAGCTGTAAACTTGAAGGCATTCAGAAAACAGTTCTGGAAAGGGACTTATACAGTGCAGAATCAAAGTTAATCCATACAGTTTGTCAAGAGAAGGTGAAGAAGTAAATCTGCTGCATTTCACAAACATCTTCAAAAGGAAGATATTTCTGTTAACAAGAAGCAGGCTTGCAATGGATAGATGCTGCAGCCAGATAAATTTACCTTTTCAAACAACATTTATATTTCTATCAGAGTTTTTTTACACATTAAGGTAGTGTGGTACATGTTAGCATAACCACCGAGAAATCTTCAAAAGTGCAATGATGGATTTGCCATTTCTCCAAAATAAATAAATAACGAATTTTATTCTTTGAAATAAAATGAAGTTTTTTTTAAAAAAAACAGCTACAGGAAGACCTTGGTGTGGGAATGGCTGGAGGAAATTCTACAGCTTTCAATATTCAGGTTAGACAAGATGATCATAATAATCTCTCTGGCTTTCAAATCTGTTTACCCAACTTTGTAGAGAGATGTAATGTTTACAGATCACTGTCAAATCTGCATAAATGGATTAGAAAAAGGCATGAATGAGCAATTACTCCTGTGACCTCTATGAGGTATAACACTATTTACCAGGTCATTACGTTACAAATTGTCACTTATTTCCTCAGTTTTAACTGCATAGATTAATCTCTTTAACAGCATCTGGAGTTCCATTGAGTAATATATTTATATTAGCAGCATTATATATGACAGCAAATATATACTATATATTACGGCATATACATCATAAGTTATATGTATGTGAGAGATACATATATATATATATTTTAACCACACTAGTTTTCTTCCTTTTGTTCCAAAGAGATATGTGGGGTGGTGTTTCTTTTCTCCAGAGGGTCACATCTGCAGTCGGTCACTGTCAGCTTTGTTCTGGAGTCACTGAAGGGGTAGGTGATGGTCACTAAACATCAGCTGGGGAAACCACCCACAGCAGATTCAACAAAGTGCACCACACAGGAAGTTCTGCATTGACAGTATTACCCAGGGCTCTATAGATCATAGGATTCCTGGGTGCTGCTTGTGGAAATAGGATTTGCCTGTGTGGATGCCAATGAAGAAAGTACTTACGCCTTTTATAAGGCTTCTGTTCTTGCAGAGTTTAGCCTGGTTGTGCTGTTCTGACAAAGTCCCAAGGACCACGATCTGCATAAAAACACTGCTGAGCAGCTTTTTAGAAGCAGCAGCTTAAAACCTCTAAAGGCCAGGTGACATTTTCACTAGCAAAAGGTCTGTCAGCTTGTCCTCACTTGGGGGGGTTACCATGGGGAAGTTGACTCTTCAAGTTCAGGTTCCTTCTTCTTAATGATTCACCTATTTAGGGTCTTTTCACTTACAACAGAGGTGAACACTCAGTCAAATCTGCAACCAAACTGCAGTTTGGCACTGAAATTGATCACTTGAACTAATTCTAAACTCGTGGTTGTTTAGTACAAAAACTTTCTGGGTACACAGTCCCCTTTATGGACTCCCACAGAAGTCAATGGGCTTTTTGGGCACAGGTATCCGCTCCCAGAAGGCACTGGGCTGGGACCCAGGTATGCAGTGTGCTGGGTGGGGCCTTCTGAATCCACCAAACCTCTCCAAGAGCAGTTTTCTTTGGCACATCTGATGACAGGCGTTCAATGAGAAAATTCAAACAAGCTGTCATGGAGGAAAAATATAATTTTGAAATGGGTGGCAAATGGTTGCATTTTTTTTTTAATCTGATGCCAACTTTACTTTTCTTGGAGAACCGAGGAGCTCATTTTCTGCATTGGATCTCAGAGGAAAACTGCAGTTACTAGTTACAACTTTGGAAATAATTCTAGAAAAGACAGGTATCATCTGCTTTTGTTTTTCCCCAGAAAGATATTGTGCAATGTTTTACAGAGAAGAGGAAAGAGTCAGAAGAGTACTGCTTATTCATGGTATGATACATTCCAGTCTACTAATTTAACCTGAGCAGCTTTAACCTATGAAAAAAAGTTAGGAAATTTGTGGGGTTTGGCTGTAATTCTTTTTATGATGCTTTAAGGTTTTATGCAAGGTAATTTGCTTTCCCATTAATGTCCTGCTCTGGGCTGGGTTGGCATAACTGAGGAATGGATTCTTCCTTTCTGTTTTTTTTTTTCTCTCATTGCTTTTCCTCTCCTTCCCAGTAAGATTTTGTCTGAATTTGGCTTTTGCAACCGAATATTGAACAATACCAGCAAAAAGTGAAAAAGGAAATCTCCTGACTCTTTCCATAAGGAAAAGAACTTGTGTTCAGAATCCCTCCAGGCAGCCAACAGGTTTGGAAAGAAACATTTTTACTGGTTTATCTCGAAAGGAGGATGGATTTATGTCATCTGGGGCTGACAGCACTGCGCTTTGTGCCTGAGCTTTTGCCCACCACCCATCCTTCTGCTCCTCCCCTCACAGAATGACAGAATGCTTAGGATTGGCATTCAGTCCAACCCCACTGCCTAGGCAGGGTCAGCTGGAGCAGGTGACACAGGAATGTGTCCAAGCGGGTTTGGAATGTCTCCAGAGAGGGAGACTCCATGACACTCCTGGGCAGCCTCCTTCACACCCCAGGCTGGGAGTCCCAACACTACTGCTGGGTGAGTTTCTGCCGATCGGGACAGTGCTTGGGAGTGGTTTTATTACCATTTATTACTGTTCACAGAATCTGCTGCGTTGGAAGGGACGCACAAGGATCACCGAGTCCAGCTCCTGGCCCTGCACAGCACCGTCCCCAGAGTCACACCATGTGCCCGAGAGCATTGTCCAAACGCTCCCTGAGCTCTGCCAGGCTGCTGCTGTGACCGCTTTCCTGAGGAGCCTGTTCCAGTGCCCAACCACCCTCCGGGTGAAGAACCTTTTCCCAATATCCAACCTAAACCTCCCCTGGCACAACTTCAGGCCGTTCCCTCGGGTCCTGTCATAGTCAAGACTGTTATAATTAAGTTTGTATTTTTTCCCTTGCTCCTCATCCTCGGGAGAACCAANTCCCCCCTCCCTTCGGCGTCCCCCCGCCTTCCGCTCCCCGGGCGGGGTCGGGCGTCGCGTCCCCGCCCCGGCCCCGTGGGGACGGAGCTGCGGGCGATGGCGCAGGGGGCGTCGCTGGGCTCCGGCCGTCTCTCGCCGCCGGTGACTTCCCGGCTGCAGCAGCTCTTCCTCCTCCCCAGCCCCCCGCCGGGAGACGGGGAGCTGCCGGCAGGGCGGGGGTTCCCGGCCCTGCGGCTTCCCCCGGGGGCACGCGGTGTCCTGCTGGGTGCCGCTCCCGCTCCCGTGCGAGGTCGGGCCCGGGCCGGGGAGCCCTTCCCAGCGCTGGTGGCGCCGTCCCTGCGAGGCAGGGCCCGGCAGCAGCAGCCGCAGCTCCGTGGCCTTTGCCTGTCTCACATGTCTGACAGCGGCCCGGGGGAGCGCCGGCCGGGCTGCACCAAGAGCCGCGCCGAGTCCCAGAGTCAAATAGGTCGGGAAAGACTGCTGGCATCGTCCAGTCCGACCTTGTGAAATGATGGGGTCGTTTGGCTCAGTGAAGTGCGGGTGTGCTGGGTGGGGGATAGAGGAAATAAGCAGGGTAGAGAGGTGAGCCAAGGCTGGTTACTTGTAGGACTTGCTGAAGAGCTGGTTATTTGCAGGACTGATTTTGGTTTTTGTTTTAGTTTTTTTCTTTTTGTCTTCGCATTCAGTTGTGCCATCAAGTTTCAGATACAGCTCCCCGAAATGACTGAGTACGTAGGCAAGTGCAATAGGAAAATAACAGGGTAAGGAATGTGGGATGAGTTGAAATAACGTGCTGATTGAGAGATGGTTGCTTTCATTCATATCTGTCTGGAGATATTACATTTCTCTGAGACTTAATTTTTTTTTTTTTAACTTCCTACCCGATTCTACATTTCTGCCTCATTTGGAGTGCCTTGCAGTCCAGAAGTGTCCATGAGCTGGGTGACCAAACATCTTTCCTCCTTGCCTCTTCAATATCCTAATTAGGAACCTGAAAATGATCTCTTAACAAGGTGTAGATGTCTGAAATTTGGGATGATCTTGTTTCCAAAAGGGAGTTTCCCATTCTGACCAGTTTTTTAAAATAGTCTTCCTTCTGCAATTTCCTCGCTTATTGCTGGTTAACAGCTTCTATCCATAGACTCAAAAGCTCTGAGTCCAGTAAAATATTAAGCCATCCTGCTCTGACAGAACATCAGATTAAACCTAAACTCCAAATATTCATTATTTAAAATGTAGTTAAAATCATAATCTCCCTTTTCAGTTTTCCAGGTTTTCTGATTGTTCTTATGACAAGAAAACAACCTCCTTTCTCCGTTAGTGATTTCTCCGCGTTCCATTAATATAAGCTTTTTCTTGTTTTTTGCTTTTGATAATTTGATTTTGCCTATGATAAAGTTGTCGGAACAGTTAAAGGACTGTAAATAAATAAACTTGTGGCTTAGAAAAACAGGTCTGTTTTCTTCCTTTACATTTTGCTCACCTGAAGAAGGAATGCTCTATAATTCTTACTTCCCTATTTTTATTGTATGTTACCACAGCTTGCACTGACCTAGCAACAAACAGTAAGAGGCATGTCTTGTTCCTGATTTCTTTTGTATGGATAGCTTAGTTTACAGTTCTTGTGGTTTATGCCCACTCCTTGGACGACAGTGTTTTTACTTAGATGGAATTTCTATTGTCTGCAACATCATTTAAAACAGATGCAGTTATTTTCATTATACTGGTTGGACTTATCTCAGTGAAAATTATTTTAAGTTGTAATGGTAAGGGTGGTTCTCTTTATGGAAAACATATTTTAGGATGTGTCAGAGGTGGAGCAATTTAATTAAAAGATTGTTATCCATCAAACTTATGCTGGCTTTTTTAAAAATAAATATAAAGTTGTTTTGTATTTTTCTGGTCTTCAATAAATGAAAATGTTTTTACAGACTTGATAGTTTGGGGATTTTTTAATGCTCTAATTGCTTCTTTATATTTTAGAGCTAAGTAGCATGAATGATGAATATAGCATAATGAAATTCCAAATTAATTTTTAAAAAGTGAAGTTCTAAGTCGTGAACAGTAAAAAAAATCTAAAATTGTAGAATTTCTTGTGAGAGTGAGCAAGGGTTTTATGCTAGCTGTTGAGAACATTTGAGGCAAAACCGGACAGTAAAGACATTAAAATCTGTAATTCACCAATTGTTTTCCTGAGGTCCTATTAGGAAGAAACTGTATTCAGTGATGCAGTCCATTCTTTATTATGCTGGTCTTCCCAGAGAGGCTGGACTCAAGCAAAATAAGTAGGTTGACTAGGAAGGCAGAAGCCACTGACCTCTTTTATTAATAAAAACTTTGAGATATGTTATGTTAAACCATACTTAATCAATTTCTTTCAATGTAGTGGTATGTTTAGCTGTAAATTCAGTAAGTCTTAATCACTGTACTTGAAATTAAACATCAGTTTTGAGTTATTTTAATTATTTATTCTGTACTTTTTGGCTTTCCGACTTCACTTAAAAAAAAATTAAACCAACCAAGAATGAAAAGAAAAGAGCATTTATCTCGATCGGATGGTGACAGAAGACTGAATATAAAAGGTGTTCTTGAAACACAGATTCTGACAACTATGGAAAATATCCATGAAGTAATATACGGTTAGAGTTTTGTACACCTGGACAAAGCTTGTGAAGCACATACAGACATTACCTGCATGTATTTTGAATGCCTGTAGATCACTATTTTTTTATGCAAACAGGCAAAGAAAACGCACAGGATAAGTCAGTAGTACTTCATTTTACGGTCATGGACTGGAAAATAGTACTCAGAGGACTGTAGATGTTACAGGGAATTTATTTTCTATGTGAGTTTTTCAGACAGAGTGGAACCTACTGCTATACTTGAAGCCAGCTGAAGGTTCAAAATCCAAAAACAGCTGAATTAGTATCTTTTAGCAGAAGTCAGATGTTAGCTCTTCAGCTTAACTTTGACCTTCTGTCTTGGACCACCTACATTCTGTAAATCTGGGCTGTGCAACGTGGTCTTTCAAATTACTTTTCCCAGGGGAGAAATCTGGTGTTTGGTAATGGAGGGAATCTTGTTTGTAAAGGTGCTTGGAGGATGAAGGATGATGGGACAGCACATGCACAGCTCAGTCACGTCAGATTCATGTTTCATCTTTTGTGCTGAACGTGAAAGCAAAGGTCTGTGTTTACAGCTTGCAAAGTATGAGTTCAAAAATCTGGCTGGTAAAAATTTTTGTACTTTACCCTGAAAATTATTTTAGGGAATTTCAATCAGCATTTCAGTTCAAAAGCACATGGATTATTCTCCCAATGTCGAAAATTATAAGGAGAAGGGAAGGGCAGCAGGGAGAAAAAATAATTTTTGTGGTATGCTGGAGCAAAAACAAAACCCTCCAAACCCCCCTGAAGCAACTTCCCTAGAAACCAAGTAATGACTGAAGTGCTTGCAAATAATTATTAATTGTGTGATTGCCATGTTACAGGCTTTGCATAGGGAGAGGTAAGATATGCATTTAGCATTTTAAACAAGTCGAGGTCGTACACCTCACTTCTCTGGAGAAATTTTTTGTAGTTGTACTTTTTGTGTTATTTTGGAAGTATTTAGTGATTTTTCTCCAAAAAGAGCTTGGTCTGTGCAGCCTTTTCTTGACTACAGAGGTTACTACCTGCAGAAAGTATGTTCAGCATTTTCATTAGAAAATACTGTGTTTATGCCTGGTGATGACTTTGAAAGCCTATGTTTCCTTTCTAATTTTGTTTGCTTCGTTTTTAAGGAAAACAAGGTTTCTGAGACACCAAGTCCTTAATGGGTCTGATTTTCCCTTGACCTTAACAGAACAGCAGATTCCCAAATTTTCAGTTTTATTCTCAAAGACAGAGCTTAGGCTATATTGTGCAAAAACCAGTGGGGTCTCTGGCAGTGAAAAAGTGTCAGTGGATCAGATTACAGTATAAATCAAGGATTTTTAGGTATATTTAGTCTTTTTTTTTTTTTTTTCCTTTGACACTGTTGATAACCCAAAAGCAATGTACCCCATATTTGGAAGTTCATGAAAAAGCCTGCATTAGTTAAAGATTTAGGCTGTGCTAAGTAAAAGTTCCTTTTTAAATAGCCACTTTTGCATTGAGGACAAACTAAACTGATTTTTTTTGAGCTACTCATAAAATGTCTCAATTGAAAAAGCAGTTTCTTTAAGTTTTCTGTTTGACAATTCTGTGAGTCTTGTGACACTTAGAATCTCACAGCGGTTTTAACAGGTGTACCTTGGTTCTTGCTGGAAAACTGCACATTGGATTTTTGGCAAAAAATTAAGAAGCCATGTATATAGCAGATGAGTTCTTTGCATGTTTCCTTAGCAGAGAAGGCAGGGGAGCTTGTGTTTCCCACAGGACAACCTCACTACTCTGTAAGCGTGATGACTCCATACAGGAGATGGGATTTTAGGCGGACTAGTGGAAATGAAGACTCCTAAGGCAAAGGGAGGCTTTTTGTTACAAAAATACCTGTGCACACAGTCTGTTCAGGGAAGTACTTGAGCGTATGTTGGACCATGTGAATTGAGAAAAATGCTGTAGCTTGAGTACTTCCCTGAGCAAAGGCCAGGAAGAGGTGTTGGGAAGAGAACGTGAAAAATACTAGAATCTCAGTAACACAAGTGTATGTCTCATCTTCTAAATATTTTTGAAACAAAAGGAACTGCCAAAATAGTCACGCAGTAAGTGTTGCAGTCTTACCTACAAGCATCCAAGTTAAAACTTCAACCATGTGAACTGTGTAATTACAGTGGTTTTATAGTGTTTTTATAAAGAATATTGTATATAGTTACAGGACTTAGAAAAAAAAATCTGTGGTGTCTTGTTTCTTTTCTCTAGAAAAAAAAATTCATCCCTTTGGGATTCATTTAGTTTATTTTTATGAACTTCTGGATCTTTCTGAATGCATTTGCATAAACTTATTTAAAAGATTTTGATGCTTGAAGTATTGTTTTTGAATTTCTGACTGTGAATAACAAGATCGAGGGATAATGAGGTATTAAGATTTTTTACTGTTTTCCTATTAATTAAACGATGTACAAAAAATTAATCATAACTTTAGAGCAAAAGAGGGATGAACGGCTTGACTGGAGGAGAGTACGATAATGACTTCTGGATGAAGCAAACATTGCGGAATGTTGGAGGCAGAAGCAGATGTAGGAAGATGTGCTTTGTGAGAATTTAAAAATTAATGGGAGATTTATGGCCATCTGTGGTACGGTTTTGTATAAAGCTGAGTTGACTTTTTTATAAATATGTTTATATATAGATGTTTAGGACTTTTCTTTACAATGTTGCTAGATTATAGTGATGTGTCACATAGTAAATACGGAAGCTTTTAACAAGTAGATGAATTAATTTCTGGGGAGTTGCAATGGCATTTATGAGGAAGTAGCGGAAATTTGGGGGAGAAACATCTGTGTTCAAACTTTCTTTAATTATATTTTCTTCTGTGCTATTGCCCTTGTCTAGGCAAGCCAGTATGACCAAAATAGACATTCAGAACACTTAAATTGATTTGACTTGAGTCTTGGGAATGAATAGGTGCTGTTACATTGACTATATCAGCAGAAGTGTTCATTCAAGAACTGGTATAAACCAGCATGTTGACCTAATTAATAAATTGGAGGAATACATTATTTTCAGTGTGAAGTTACAGAACTTTGAAGCTAACCTTTTTAAAAATGTTTTTGGTAAGGTGAATTTTTTTAAAAATTTTTTTCTCAAGGTTTTCACAAACACAAATATATTCATCCAAGTTTATAAGGCTATTACTGACATTTGGATTATTGCAGTTTTGATGGCTTTGTTTAATAGTGGCACTTAAAGATTGTCATTGTCACTTAGATAAAAAGATTGTGAACTGAGGTGAGAATGTGACTGTGGTTCTGGGCTGTCCAGATGTGTATGTATTAAATTAAATTTGTGTGTTGGTGAGCTTGATGGGGGAGGTATGTGTGTTCATGGTAGCAGAGCGGAGGGAAGGAAATCTTTTTTTAAAGTAGACTCACTGAAATAGATTTTATGAGTCTTCAAACATTTTATTCCGCATTCTCTGTTTAAACAGGTGACATAATTGGCAGATGAAATTATTTCTGAGCTAAAAGAAACAAAGAACTCCCCCCCCCATTTTAAAAGTCTCTGTTCATCTGTATCATAGGCTATTGTTGATTTTAATCTATTTTTAGTGTTTTGCTATTTTTACTTCTTGCTGTTGATGAGTTACAATCTCAGTGTTATATGTTGGCTCATTTACTTCCTTCAGGTTGTTTACGGCATACGATGCTGATGAACAAAACTTCATTTTACAATGGAACATTTTTAGAGAAAATTCAGCGTTTCGATGTCATAATGTCATCTGTGTGGTTGGTTGTTCCTTGCGGGGAATCTCTCTCCCCTCTCCAAATAAGTAACACCTCAGAACTCCTGATGTAAAAATAGATCAATATATAGGTATTTTTCACATTGTAACTGACAGGATGCTGTCATTTAAAATGTACAAGGAAATGGATTTATACTAGTCTAGATTTTTTTTTTTACATGTGATAGATAGAAGGTTAATTGATGTTAAATGGATGCTTTGTTAGCCCTTCATCAGCTACTAAACTAGTACAGGAGGAGTGCAAATCATTACTACAAAAGGCCAAGGCCGGTATGTTTTCTTAGAGAGCTTTATAGGTCTTTTTTCTTATCCCTTCCTTCTCTCCCTCCTTCCCAGCCGCAGAGAACATAACCATCTGTAATGATGGGAGGAGAGAGCAAGCGGCTTTCCTAAACACACAGGCACACACCCGCGCTCCGGCCCCCTCTCTGCTGCTCCTGCCTCCGCAGAGTGACAGCTTCTCCATGTTGCGTGCGAGTGAGTTCAGCTGGTGCTGTGTGGTCTGGGTGTGTGGTCTCCGGCTCAGCCGAGAGGCTGCTAACAGGGTGGATGAGAGAGAGCAACACTGTTTACTTTAATTTATTTCGGATGCCGGAACTGTGCCCGGAGTTTCTCCCGAGCCGGGTTCCACCGTCAGCGGTGTCAATCCCCCGCAGCTGCAGCCCAGGCTGCGGCGGGCGGTGAACTCCTCTGCCGAGGGCTCTCCCAGCATCTGCCCCGGGTCCAGGCCTTTTAATCCCTTGTGACTGAGAAACGTTAATGGCATCGCTGAGTGCTGTGATTATTTTGCTTTCACTCCGTCAAGATACATCGCCGTGAAGATATACCTTGCTGGGTTAAGGAAAGCGGGACTTCTGAGATACTGAAGGGACTCTGCGAAGAGGCTGTTGTGAAAGCAAAACTGCTGCGCTCGTTCCTTGTCCACCCTAAAACTAAGATGTCTAGTGTGCCCTTTGTGGCTGGTTGGAATATTCAGGAGCCTTTTGAAGAAGCACAGGGTATCATAGGATGTCATTTAATACTCCAAGTCTTCTTTTTTGTCGTTTGCCCTCTCTGTCACAAAACTTGCACATCTTCCCAAATTGGAACTGATTTTTGGCATGTAATGTTGTAGGTTAACGTGTTTGTCAGTGTTAATATTGGCTTGAATCAACATGCCGGATATGACAGGGCAAGACAAATGAGGCTTTGTTTTTTCTGTGTGGCAGTGAAATTACCCACTTTTTTATGTTTGTTCATCTTTTCATTATAAGTAGCTTAGTGGTGTTATGAAGAGTTTCTTTCCCCCTAAATGTAAGATTCGTGAGCACTTCTTGTTTGAATTGACAAGTCTTCTTTTATTATTTAAATAAACATGCATAGATTCTTAATATCACTTGGAATTTCAGCATTGTTTAGCTTATTCACTTCCCAGTCTTTTCTGGCAGTCTTGCAGGAATGGACTTTATATTATTAATGCAGTGTTGAAGGCTGTGGCAATTCTAGGGCACTGAGGATCTCCAGAGGGGTTAATAAATGTCAGTTATTTTCACAGCGCTGCTTTTTGGATGCTTCTAATTCTTGGTTTATGTAGATTGTCTGTCTGAATTTATATTGTTGAGAAGATAAAGCACAGAAAATGTTGTAGTAGTGTTTTTCATCATTTTGTAATGCTTTTGAGGACAAACATCCAGGAAACATTTTGCTTTGTCGTTCTTCTTGGGGTCATTTGCTGTGTCCCTTCACTGACTTTGTCATGCTGTGTTGTGTCTCTGGGTTTTCTAGTGCAAACAAATTATTAGATTTATGTACTAGAAGCACAAGTTTGTGTAGCTTAAGGTTAAAAGGCCATCACCTACATTCTGGAATCTGAGTATTTATTGCTTTTTTAAAAAGGCATGTCATAAATCTTTTCATTTGGGAATCATTTAATGCTGTGATGGTACTGTAACTCAGTTATTGTTTTCAGGTTGGTTTTCTTGTGGTTTTTTTTAAAGTAAACAACAACATCTGAGGCATACTGTGATTTGCACGTGGGTGATGCTTTACTCTTCCTGCCTCAACATTTTTTAAATTGTATTCTGTCACATATACATGATAAAGAACAAATAAGTATCTGATACCTGAAGGTTTAAATGCTTGCTTGTAACTTAGACTTTCTCAATTATGACAAATCGTGTTTTTCTCCCCTCCCTTCTTGACAGCTTTGATTCCCTTTGCTAGATGACCATGGCACTTGCATTGACCTTGAGTCTGCCTTCCTCCAAGAGAATCTTTTAAGTTCAGTGTCTGTGACAAAGTATCACTGCAAACTTTAATAAAACTGAATTTTGAGTCACTGGAACCATCTTGCTATTTTGTTCTAGAAGTCAGAAACTCTTTTTTAAAACACTTAAACTTCTAATTTTCCCACTGGTAAAATTTGTAAGGTGGCAGCATATTGTTACTCATCTTCCAAAGTTCCATGCCTTCAAGATGGTTGTAGTTTCCCTTTGGGATTTGAAATTAACAGCCAATTTAATATCCTTCAATCCTGAACTTTGGTTGTTCATGTATTTCATATTTTGTTGGTACTTCCAGAGTGTAGTAAAATGCAGAAAGTACTTTGCTTTACAGAACAGATATGGTAGCTATTGGCATTTTACTTTGGGTTTCTCCTCTGTTTACCATTGAAAGTTGAATGAGGAAACCTATGTAAGAGCTCTCATTTCAAACCAACTTTAAACTGAAGGCTTACAAAACTAGAAAAAAACCCAAAACCAAATAGACTTGTGCTTTCCCTTCTGCTGGGCCATATTGCATTGCTTCATTATTTATTTTAAAATGGGTTTTCTGAGGATAAAGATGGAAGATGTCCTCACCTTAGCAAGCTTTTAATGCTCACAATTGTCTGGATTTTTTTTTTAACCAAACCTTTGTGAGAGGATAGTTTATTTGATAAACTGGTGTAAAGACAGAGATGTTGTTTATGAAAGGCATTTTTCAATAGGACTTTGTAGTAGTTGGTCTTTGCAGAGGTTTTCTAACTCCTTGTGCTTTTATAACAAGAATTATGACAGAAAAATAGAATAGTATGGGCAAGATCGTGGGAGCAGTCAATCGGTTATCCATGTTAAATTGGTGGGGAGATACTGTAAGGAAATTAAGTTTAAAAAAAAAGGGTGGAGAGAAGTGAAGAGGGAGAGAGAGAGCTCTGTTAATGTAGAGCGATTAGAGTAATCTAATGTCCACTGTAAAAAACAGTCTGGTTGAAACCTCTTCAGTGGGCCTGGCTCCTGAGAGGAAAGATCTTGTATAGAAAACTGTCTTTCTGCAATCTCTCCTTGTCTGCCTGAGAATCAGTCTTTCAGGAAGGGGGCTGTTTTAATAAAAATACCATTTTATGTGTGATACATGTTTTGTAGAGAATAGATTTTTTCTTAAGAGAAACGTACAGAATTGCAACAAAAGCTCGGAATTAGGTGGTTGTCATGTTTTGTGAAATGAAAAAGTAATTCTTTGTCAGATCTGCCTTAAATATTTATTAAGAAATTTAGTAACTTGCTACAGCAGTCTAGTGGCTAGGCTGCCCAGTAAGCACCTCAGTCATGCTAGCTGTGGACATCCGTCCTAAGGAGAGGAAATATTATAAATTAATTGAAGACTCCCAAGCATTTGCTTGATATTTCTAATAATGACATATTACAAAGAGTTCCACTCTTTGAAATAAATGAAAGCAATTGGTGTTTAAAAATAATAATAATAATAATAGAGCATCTCAGTGCTGTGGTGCTTTGAAATGTGTTGAGATTTACTGTGGTATTCTCATTTCAGTGAGGTATTTTAAAGCAATTCTGCAGTAAGTATGGAAATACTTTAGAAGAAATACTAGATCTCAGGAGGCTCAGCATTTTTATTACATTTATTAAGCTCATCATGAAGGGGGATCTAGTGCTGATTTCTGAAATCCAGAAAAAGATGTTGTAATATTACTTTTGAGTTTTGGTATTGAAACAAGGCAATTACCTGTGTGCCTGGGTATTTTGAAAGCAACAATGGCCATGATGCAAGGGAACTATAATGTTTGGGAGGGGGTCAACCAAACAATACCACACAAATAATAACACAGTAGCTTCAATTTCACTTGTTTTTCTCAAGGATTTTTCCTCTCCGTATTACCTGATGTTCCTGAAGATGGCTTTTTTACTTTAATTAATATTCCACATAAATATTTACAAAAAATCGCTCCAAAATAAAAGAGATGTTCTAAATTGACTAAATGGTATCTAGACACATGTTGCTTTCTGCAGAAGGTGGTTGTGTGCATGGAAGGACATAACACCGCTGTTCCTTTACAGCTGTTCTGTGTCCTTGAGCTCTGCTGAGGATCTGTGAGAAAAGCTGCAAAGCCTACATAGATAAGATTCTGAGGGATAGATGCTGTTTGTTCTCCTCTCTCCTGGTAAAATTAGGGACCTGATTCTTCTCTAGCATCATGTTTCTATTGTGCTGCCCACTGTTTTGTTGGGTAGTAGTGCGGTGGTGTAGTTTTGAATGCAGCAGAGATGAGAGGAAAGCTGGGCAAGCCTTATAATTCCAGGATTAGGGATATTGACCAAAGACAAGGTCTGTAATTTTCACTTAGGGCAAGTAAGCGGATCAGTAGTTGTGCAGATGATGTATCTGGACAAGAAGGCTTGGAGCAGACAATGCGAGGTAAGAGGAATTACCAAGGTGTCTGGATTTGAAAGGAGGATGGAATAGTAACACCCGTCTCCCTCCTTGCTTGAACTTATGGGTAAAAAGTCAGAGGGACCATCAACATGATAGGGACAGAAACAGTTTGTTTACAAGATGAGGACCTGGCCTCAGTTTTGAAGTGAAGCAGGGACTGTCTCTGTGTGAGGGAGGAGGAGTAGAAGCCAGTTCAGTGAAATAGGAGTAGGGCACTAGCAGAGAGTGCAGCCTCTTCCTCCATAGCTGGAGGTGACTGTCAGCTGATTTCCTTGTAATCTGGTGATACAGTTCTTTTCTTCAGTGCTGTTCTACCCTTATAGCCTGCATCTGTTGACTACTTGCTTCTCCAGCCTCATGTTGGGTTCATGTAAAATGTTCTGGTATTTTACGTGTAAGACTATTAAGAGCACCCATATCATACTGTATAGCTTAATTCCTTTTTCATCAGTTGGTTGTTTGCAAAAAAAAAAAACCCAGAGAAACCAATGTTTTATTAAATGCATTATGTAGTTTTTAATGTCAAGAAATATTACAAGGTTTGCCATGTAAAGATACAAAGCCAAACTAGACACGCATTGTGTGTGTTATATGGGCCCTTACCAACCTTCCTTCATACGCTGGATGTGGCTCACAAACTCCAACGTACTATGTTCTTGCTTGTTCAACAGGAATTTACGTCTCCTATTAATTGCACACTGTTCAGCCTGAAAAGTTCTCTGAAGATATTAATACTTCTGTTGTGTTCAGGGTATCTAAATGCCTTTTCTATGTTAACAAATTTGTTTTCAAAAATAGCTTTTGAAATGAGTGATAGCATTCTTGTTTTAAATATGTAAAACCAAGAAACAGACATTTAAAATCAGACATATTTATAGAATTGAGGTGGTTGTTTAGGACCTCAATATTTCAGAGCATTGTGCAGTGTTCCCTATATTCAGGATGCATTTCACACTGACCATGTGTGGCTGTGGGCTCTGAAGTTGGATCAGAATTCAAAGTTTTGTTATAGGTGACCTGCTATGCACCTATGGTATGGACAGACAGAGACAGGAGATCCTGTTCTGAGGGCAGTATTTGATTACTTTTAGCATGAGATCTTCCTTCCAGTTCCTGCATTGTCTCTTTCCATGTTAATTTTCAGTGTGTGTTCCAACTTTGGAATGTGAAGAATGAAACCAGTCGGTGGGAGCTTCTTTGATTCTCGTGTCAGATGTAGATACTACCACTGAAAAATGTGGGGAGACTGTGTAGAAGTGTGGGCTGTCTTGGTACAACAGAAGTGTTTATATATGCAGAAGCAGCTGAAACAAGTGTCTTAATTCTAGTATGTCTTAACTGCAGGTACTTGGAAACTGCAGTTTTGCTGCCATTTATTGTTAGAGATGGTTTAGAGAGCTTCTAGGTTTCATGACTTGATCATTTGCAAATAAAAGTAGAAAATACATTTTGATTCAAAAAACAGTAGCTAAGAGGAGCCTTATGAAGCTTGGCTTATATTCCACATATTTTTTACCAACCTGAACTTCCAAAATTGTTTACACTGAAGTTGTATATGTGTAACTGAGATTTTGGAATGGTGATGGTATTTAGTAAGAGTTGTAATTCAGGTTATATTCATCATATAGATATCATCATATATGTTTACTCAGCTTCTTATTGCTGTTTATAGCTGCAGAGCTACACAAAGGAAACTGCAAATAGAAGTTAGGAATTTGTGATCAGTTGCATAGTAAACTAAATGTAGACCACATTACATGGGTACCATATTCGTGTTTGAGCTACAGAGCTGATTAATGATATAGCAATGATATAGCTAATTAAACTGGTCTGAGTTGACTCAATTTCAGGTGCAAAGGAATACTCTTCTGGAAATGCTTCTTCAATAATTTTGTGTACATTTTTGTTGATATGTTGGGGCATTGTTTGTTTTGTTGATGATTGTGCTAGCGTAGTGTTTGCAAGTCATGTTCTAGTTTTCTTAGTTCATGTTAACGTTGATGCTTTATGCAAATAAGTGCTGAGGGCTTCCTCACATGTGACTGTCTATGTCAGTAAGTCTTATTTTGATGGAGAAGTTATCCAAATATGTAATCATAGTCTATTACTTATCTTAGATTAACAGTTCTGAACTTTCTGAGTACAATAACAACTTTCAAATAGAAGTTGGAATAGGCACATTTGAATTCTGACATAAGTAATTTGAAGTCTGTGTATACATCTTCATTAAGTATTCAGAAGGTTTAATATTTTTCTGAATATACTTTTTCTTTCTTTCAGAAAGCTATATTTAATTTTTTTTAAAGTGCAAAGAAGGTATAAGTTTTCTTTATTATTTTATCACTATGTGTCAAAAAAGACTTTCAGAGTGGTATTCTGTATTTGCATTTATATTTTCTTACCATTTTAGAAGAACAGGTTGAAATTATTTTAATATTTTTTTTATATAAGTAGTGGGGTTTTAATTTATTATTTCTTGATGAACAGATAAAAGCAGCTCAGATTGCAGTAACTGAACAATCATCATGTCTCGAGCACGGCAGCCCCCACTTGTAACTGGTATCTCTCCCAATGAAGGCATCTCATGGACAAAAGTGACAATTAGAGGAGAAAATTTGGGGACTGGACCAACAGACCTCCTAGGTAAGTTGAAAAAACACTCTTTTGGTACTAGAGAAGGTAACATTTTGGATATGATTAGAGGTAAATTTTTTGCATGATAGAATTTGTGTTGGATGTTATGAGGAGTGCCCTTTACACAAATACGCACTTGAATCCATAAATTCAGAGATGCTGCCTGATGTGTAACTAATCAGACTGAATGCACCTTTTTAGATGAACCCTTAATCTGACTCAGCATCCTGTGCTGAACATGAAAATGAAGAGTGAATGCTTTTTGCAGTGTACTAGAAGAGGGTAGACGTAAGGAGACGCTCCTTTGTTACTTTGTCAGGAACTGAGAATTTCCGCATTGAAATTTTCATGTCAGAAACGTTTTCAGTGTATTGAGAAAGTCACTGGGGATTGCTGTGCCTTGAATTAAAGTCAGTTTGTATATCTGTAGCAGTTATGATAAAGCAGGTTCAGTGATTTAGCTACACAATATTTGAAGAACCCTTTTCATTGCTGTTTTGATTTTTGACATGGTAATTCCATTAGAATCATCATAGCTCTTGTGCTGAAGGAAGGGACAAGATCTTTTCACTGATTCTTCTGGTCACAGACCTTGTTCATTACTGTTCTGCTGCTTCCTTTTCAGGCTGAAATGTCTTAGCTTATTTAAATTTTCTGCATGTATTCTTCTTGCTCTTCAGTCTCTTTTACTTTCACTACCAGTCATGGGTGACACGTCTTGGTTGTGTGCAGTGTTCAGGACGTGAATGCCCTGTGGCATGACACTGTACTTTCACTTTTGTTTTGTATTTTGGCTGTAGAGTTCTGTTTTCTGTGTAACTCCTGCTGAGAATCAGACTAAAGTTTTTGTTGTTCTGCCTACGATAGTTCCATGATTAAATGCATGAGGATTAGTAGTCACTTTGAGCCTGCCGTCTGTGAATTTAAGGTTTTGCCTGCATGCATCTTGTCTTTGTTCAGTGAATTTCAGCTGTTGTGTCATAATATCTACATTATAGTCCATCACTCAGTCTAATAAGTTCTGGCTTGCATTTTTCAGGGGTTTATGGTCTTCACGCTCTGAATAAATTGACATCATCAGCAAACTTTAGAACCTCTTTATCTTCTCATTTATAAATGCACTGAACATAAGTGATCACAGCATATACTGTGTGGAAACTTTCCTCGGTCAAGACACATCATTTACTGTAACCTTGTTTCTATGTTTTTGAGCTATTTATCCATTAGAGGTTTGTATCCTATAGCTGCTTCATTTTCTTAAGTCTTTTGAGAAGGACTCTGTAAAATCTACTGGAAATCCAAGTTAACTGTAACTACTGGAATTTCCCTTATTTCTTTTGTAAGTTACTTATATGTGTACTTCAGTAGTCATCTTAGAGATAATTTGTTGTGGAATCATGACTCCTCTGAAAGCCATTGGAATTTTGTTTGGCTTTGCTAGAAAAAATATTTCGCTTCACAGCTGTAAACCAAGGTTCACAAATTCCATTCATGGCCACCACAATTAGCTTTATGGCCAAGCATAAGCTACTACAGTTTGCTGCTCCACTTCAGTTTGCTGTCTCTCAAAAGGGGAAATGGTATTTTCCTGAACTGGGAGGTGAGGTTGCAGTACACTGTAGAATTCATGTTGAGAAATCCACAAATAACTGGTGATGTTAGGGGTGAGTATGTTCTGTGTGTTTGTGTGGCTGATGTACGTCAATAGCATCGTTAGTTCATTGGTATGATCCTCTTAGAAATGATCAGTGCTATGTTCTTGGAAGGAAGACATGTCCTGACCAGTACCTCTGTATTACAGCTGACCAGCTGCTAATATTTCTTCTTATATTTCTTTCAGAGTAATATTTGTAATGCACAGCTGCTAATAATTTTATGCTTTGAGGTAAAAATAAATAACGCATTGCCTTATTTTCTCCTTAGCTCAATTGTCAGGTTTCTCCAGTAAGTGACTAAGTCCCCACATATGTAAAGATTTTTTTTTTAATGGTTAAATTAGGCATGTAAATATTCCCTGTTACTTGAATGGAAATACTTGGAAAAGTGAGGCTTTGTAGGCATGAGAGTTAAGCGAGTTTGAGTGAGGTCTTTATAAAGTTTATAAAGTTTGAGATGCATTAAGCATAAAATGAAAAGCAAGAAACTTTTTTTTTTATATAAACATAGTATCACATAATAGAGAACATTCTTTTGGTTTCATTTAAGAGAGAGCCTTCTAGTAATCCCTTTGTGTCTTTGAAACCAAATAAACTTTTTATTTGTAACTTTATAGCTCATGGTACAAAATGTCAAATCCAGGAGATACCTGTAACATTTGTGTTTTCAAGGTTTAGCTCGTCTTTTAAGGCATTTGTAGCTTTATTTTTTAGACATTGTAAAGTTGTCCATATAGAAGCTTAACCAAAATCAAAAAGTCTCAATAAGAGTATTACTTATGCCTATTTATAGAAGGGCACATAAAAACTAGAAGATGAGAACGATGTTCTCAGAGATCTTTGTACCATGCAACAGATTCAAATTAAGTTTTATTTAAAGGGAAGTTTCCTATTTCTGGAGAAAGAAATGTGGTAACTGTGCTATCAGAACTTCTCCCCCAACATGCCTTTCTTTGTTTTTTGAAATTGTGCCATTACTGTTTCAAGTGGTATATAAAATGTTGATAGAGACTTAACTTCCTTTTTGCATTTTGAAGATACAGGCAAAGGCTGTTTCCTCCCATTTCAAAAGTATTGGACCTTGTAATGTTGTTCTCTTGAGAGCTTTTGGAACCTCTGATGAGTAGACAATAATCGATACAAGGATCTTCAAACAGTTGCTCAAAAATTTTTACCTTACTACATTAATATAGCTTAGTTCTGGATTTTAAAGTATTGCTTAACCATGAATTCAGAAAATATGGAGTGAAAACATCTTTATGAATCATTTGGGCGAAGTATTTCAGTTAGTCTTAGTTCTTATCACAATCTTTTTTCCTTTAGAGAAGATGCTAGCATAAAACTGTAAGAGATGTAATAATATAACAATATAACATAAGGTTATATTATTGCATATATGTAATATGCATCATAATGTATGGGGATTTTTTCTTTCGCTTGTAAAACTAAAACCTCACCTGGTTAAAATTTTATGAGTAAAAAAGCAAAATATTTTTTGTAAGTCTTTCTGTGTGTATATACTATTTCATTCCACTTCCCCCCTTTATTCAGAAAGAATATTTAAGAAACAAATCTACTGTCCTTTCTCAAGTAAAATTAATTTCAGTTGTAATAAGCTTTGGTGCCTTTCCATTTTTTTGATTTTTGGATTTCATTTTCAAGGTAGTTTTTGGCAGGGAATAATGCATTTCTATGTCTGACAGCCATGAAAACTGCCAAATTTGTCTGCTGTGTCATGTCAGAGGTTTAAATTGTGAGAGAAAATAAGTGTGAAGCTTTGGTACTAAGCCACATATGCTGACCCTTTTCTGCCTCTAAGTATTTTCTAAATTGGTCAGAGCTTTTTAGAAATTAAAAACAAAAGTCAAGCCAACGGGAGGAACTGCTCTGCCTGACTAATTTATACTCTGTACAGCAAACACACTAATACAACCTTATTCTTTCGGACATAAGGCAAAATGTTTCTAGTTAAGGGTGTTAGTTAAGAAGAACCTAATAAAGTTGTTCTCCAAATTGATACTAGAGCAGTTAGGATCTTGCCAGTTTTCCTGGACAGCAGAACTCCAGCTACGAATACGGAAATTGTTCTTCTAGATCTGAGAAAAAAATCCATCTATGCCAGGATCCAGAGTCCTGATGTGACCAGAACCAATCTGTTGGTTGGTGATTGGTTGGTGACTGGTTTGATTGATCAGACCAATTTGATGTGAAATCTCAGGAAGCCTTGGACCTTACATTAAGGTGCACCTTGACTCTTAAGTCATAAGAGGTGTTCTTGAATCCTAAAGCTTGTCAGTCTCTTCCTATGAGAAAAGACCTTCTTGCATTTCATAGTTTGTTATCCTTCTTGTGAGAAAGCGTAGAAGAGGGAATAGATGAGCATTACATGATTATTCTTTCATATAACAAAGGCAGTTTATTCATCAGAATCAGTCTTGCATCCTGCATTTTTTACAGAAGAGATTGGGATGGAATATTTGTCATTATCAGCCAAAACAGCCTTTTCTGTCCACTAAACAAATAAGGTTGAAGAAACATTGTTCATTGTAAATATTTTACAGAGTGTCTTCTTTTTTATTTCTGTGCAAAGTTATATAGACTGAACTTGTTAAAAATTTGCTGTGTGCAGCTTTTCACAGAAATACACTACTGAACAGCAGTTCTCCAGTGTCTTGCAGACAGAAAATCTATTGTTCTATGTGAAATAAAAGTCGCAGTAGCCCAAAAGTGGTGGAAGAGATTAAATAATTTTCAAACCGCACTGCTTGTGTCTCATAAATTGTCACTGGGACAAAAGACCTGAAGTCACCTAGGAAACATCTGAAAAATTTATTTGTGATTCCTTGACTGTAATTGACTGTAGGGGACTGGTGAAGGGTTATATATTTATGTAAAGCACATGTATGTAGCATCATAAATTGAGTTTGCATTGCAGAATTTCAAAAGATACTTCTATTCACAGTAGTATATTTCTTTTTTTTCTTTCTTTTTCCCAGGTTTAACAATCTGTGGGCACAACTGTCTCCTCACTGCAGAATGGATGTCTGCCAGTAAAATTGTGTGTCGAGTTGGACAGGCTAAAAATGACAAGGGAGACATTATTGTTACTACAAAGTCTGGTGGCAAAGGAACTTCAACTGTTTGCTTCAAACTGCTTAAACCTGAAAAAATAGGTATACTTCTTCAAATCCACAGCTATTTTCTTTGCTAAGAAGATACATGACTGAATGCCTCTTTGTATAAAATGTATGTTTGAAATGGATCTACCTCAGGACAATTTTCAGTTGTTTAGAAAATGCAGAGTATATCAATAAAATGTCCATATATATAGAGAGAGAGGAAGAGAGAGAGAGATAGAAAATCGGGGTATAGGTAAAATTATTCCTTTCTCAATATCTTGATAAAATCCTCAGTGATGAGTGAAAAATAGCCCTTTATTTTTCTTTATGGAATAGCTCTAAACTTCTGAAATTTTAGAAAACTTAATAAAAGATCCAGTAACTTTCTTAAGTGCACTAGATAAATACAAAATCTGGACCAGCTCATGAGCTTTACACCTAAATCCTGAGCTGACAGTTAATCCTTTAAAGAAAGTTGAGTCCTCAGTTACATTTCTTATTTGTAATTCAAACCATCCTGCAAGACAAAGTCATAAGTATTTCTCATGAGATGCTTAACCATTGAAATTATTTTGCCAAGCAGTCTAGGACCTCTGCTTAACCTAGAATCCAGGCTAAATACCCTGTTGATTGAAAATGTTTCTCTCAGAACCCCTCATTGATGAGCTGACTAGTTATCTTTCCTAACACAAGAGTTCCCACAGGAACTGTTTTAGGCTTTTATTCTCAGCCCTTTAGTGACAGTTAAATAACATGTAATTTCTCCCAAGCTGCACTAATATCTGAATAATAGAAAATTGAAATGTGTAAGTGCAAATGTAATACGGTGGGGCTTTTGGTATGAGAGAGGAGAATTCATATTTGAAAATATGGCAAAGTGTGGGGATGGAGTAATTTCTGGTGTTGTATCTGATGGATATGTTGAAGGAGGGCAAGGCCAAGGATGTGGCTGGCTCCATTTTTAGCTGAGATTCCAGGAGTTATTGTGCCTCACCTTTATGTATTGTCTGTGCTAATGCACTGGAAGCAAAGTCAGTTCTGTGTCCTTCAAGTAATTTATCTTGGCATGTGGCCAAAGTTCAGTTACCTTTTGGATAGCAAAGGGGACAGAAAAGGAATCTTCACTAAAATATGCAAATGAGAAGACTTTCAATTAATTGCTCTTTTGAAAGTAGCAGATAACAAGGCTTGGAGAGATACCAAAATACTTGCAGGAATGAAAACACTAATACTTTGTGGTCAGGAAAAAGCTCCTAATGTACATGAAACTGTGCACTCTGCAAAAGGATACTGCTTGATGCCCAGCCATGAATACCTTTTCAGCAGCTATAATAAAATAATTTAGCATAATTGCATCCAGGTTGTTTTGCCATGTATCTTTCAATATATTACCTAGGCATGCATTTTATATTTATCAGGATTTCTCAAATTAATTCAGTATGTTAGAAGTTGATGGTGCTGGACTGCCCTTGTTGTTTTAAGGATCTGTGCTGTTTTCTCTAGGTATCTTGGATCAGTCTGCTGTCTGGGTGGATGAAATGAACTATTACGACATGCGCACTGACAGGAACAAAGGGATTCCCCCCTTGTCCTTACGTCCAGCTAATCCACTTGGTATTGAGATAGACAAGTGAGTACCAAAGGCCTTTAATCCACTTTTTTACTGGTTTTCTCTATATGTGTCTTGGTGAATTCCAGGAACGTTTAATGGTTTGCAGGGCAGGGAAAGATTTAAAAACACATACATCTATTAGCTGCTAGTATTCTATTTGGTACTCTGAGTTGTTAGTGCACATTGTATCCTGCTTCATAATCCTCTATTTTGGATCATCAATTAGAACTGTAGATAATCTAAAAGCCTGATATACTGAACCCCAGATGTTTAGATTTTGAGGACTGGTAAATAACCTAAGGCTTCAGATTTATACACTGTAGTTATGGAATACCTACTGTTGCATTTGAGTTTCACGGGGCTTTTAAGGATATTAGATTGCTATCTGTTGCTAAAATTGCACTGTAAAATGTGATTTATTATGCCACATCAGCTAGTTTATTTTATTGAAATACTAATACTGTTTTCCAGCCCACAGTCTTCTTAACTTTAGTTCTTAAGTATGGTGGAATGTATGACTTTTTTTGTCTGAAATAGTAACTTTATAGTGAATGATAAATAGAATTAGGGTCTTTAAATGGGGCACTCTTTAAACCTGTCCAGCTCTTAGAAATAGGATTAGGAATACTTGTCTCAATCAAGATGCCAGCTCTACCAAACAAAAGGCTATTTAAAATTAAACTATTACTAAGGTCTCATCTGCTGAATACTCTTGTTTGTGACAGGGAGGGCAGTGGAAAAAATCTGCAGTGTCCATTGTTACCTTGTTCTGATGAGAAAGCTGCACTTTCCCAAAAGTCCATATGGGATTTCTAGTAGATCCACATCACTTTCCAGCCTCTGGCTGTGCATTTCTTTCCTATTTTGAATATATATTTTTCTTTCTTTTCAAAGTACTAACCCAATTTTTTGTAATAAGCTGGAGATTTTATCTCTTAAAGTATTTTTCTTTAGCCTTTGGTGTAACTTCTGACAGGTAATTCTTTCATGTTCCTCAGTTTTCCAATCCCTGATAAAACATGGACCTTTGTACCATGGACAGTATTCCGTGTGTTTCTGTCACTCTTCCACTCTCCCTCCCCTTATTGTAAATTAAAAACCCCATAACAATCCTTTCTACCACTGTGCTGCACAGTAACTAGCAGTGAGTACTTTGTTACTGTTTCTCTTGAGTCACTACTTATAGTTAAGACATTGTCCATATGATAGATTAAGAATTGTCATATGGAAACTTAATCTGCATTAGTTTAGGATTTGCTTAATTTAGAGTTATCTCTTTGGATGTTTGTTAAATAGAAAACCAACCATGTTATATTTTATATATTTTTTCTGAAAGCATTAGAAAATGTGTTACTGAAACTTGAAGTTTTGTGTGACAAGAAATAAATCAGAAACATGTAGATACAGCTAGGAAATAATCTTTTGTAGAGGGAGGGAATTAGGAAATCTTTGGGCAAGCATATCAAGCCTAGTTAATTGTTCTTGATCTCCCAGGTTCATTGGAGGAGAAGCAGGAAGGTGATGGCAAGCACCACTTTGAGAGACGTATAGTAAAACAAGCAGTTGTGTGGAGGAACTGAGGGGTTACCTTGTGCAGAGGGGAAGGAGAGGAAAAGCCTGGTCTGCCCTCGTGCTGTGGTTGACAGCACAGTTCTGACTATAGATGAACATTCTGGGTTTAATTAAAGAATGCCTTCTCAGTGGAAAACATTTCATCATTTTCTTGATAAACTGGAGCAATGTGAGATTTATTTCTATAAAATAATCTTTATTACCATATAGTTTAGCTAAACTCACGTGTTTGCAAATACTTTATGTATGGAATGGGTAAGTATTGAGTTGTACAAGGTAGTGAAAAAAGGCAATTGTAAACTAAGAAAGAGAGTGAATAAGCAAGAAATTAGCAATAACCATTACTAGATACAAGAATATTTGTCACTGGAAGTGATAAAAATTGTTAGGATGCTTTAAAATAAAATATATCATAGTATGATCCTAATAATACTGTTGTGTATGCAGATAGGATCTGCAACATTATGGATCTCTTTTATTCATAGCTTCGGTTTCTTTAAACTTTTTCTTTAAACATGCAAATTGGAATGTATTTTAATTTTGAAGCTGAGGCATTTGGCATTGGTCTGACTTGTTGGGATTTACAGCCCTTGTAAGCCTGATGGCTGACAAGGAAGGGAAAGGAGTGCCTTGTATTGATTATGCACATAGTGGTAAGCAAAAGAAACATTAATCGAGAAGCTCAGGGAGAAAAGCAGTGAAAAACAGATGTGATAAAATGGAATAGGAATAAAGTATATAGGAGCACACTGGAGAGAAGGCAGAGGAAGGTGATTAGACTACAGAGTGAAAGAGAAAGAAGCTCACCCTGCAGAAAGTGATTATCAGGCATTGGCAAATGATACAGAAAAGACAAGCTGAAGCATGGGAATGATTTAGTTGGTTTTTGGAGGGATTTTTTTTTTTTTAATGGGTTAGGCTTGGCTTTACAAGTTCCTTTTATGGCTTTTTTGAACATTTTTATGGTGCTTTGTCCAATTAAAATCTGTTTAAAAATTAATTCTAGCTTTTGAACCATTCAGGTGGATGCTTTCAAGGTGCTGCAAATGAGACCTTGAAATAAGACAAAAAAGACCTTGTACATAATGAAAAGAAGAGCTTCAGTGCAGCAGTTTGCTAAATTATTAGGCGTGCACAGGGACAAAAAGAATGTTATTCAGACTCAAAAGATTGGAGTTTAATTGGAAGTGGCTGAGATTTAGGTGAACAAAAGGTTTGAACTGTGAAATAAGGGAAATATGTAATAGTGGGTCTGACATTCTATTAATAATCAGAATACTGCCTATAGATGTATTATTGTAGGAGTAACATATATATACTCAAAATACACACTGGAACCGTCCTTTCATATTCAAATGTTGCAAGGATGCAAAAAAGGCAGCTATGTATGTACAGTCATCCTCCTGGCTGTTCTTTTACATAATCAAGGTATTTTAAATGTTACATATACAGTCAAGATATTTTACCTCTACATGTATACATAATGTTCAGGCCATCATCATTCAGCCTGGAGGTTTAGCAAAAAGTAAGTATACATAATTGCTGGCTGTTAAGTTCTTCACATTTTCCAAAAATTAATTGCAGCTCCTGTGTCATGCAACTAAGAGTCTTGCTTGCTAATAAAAAAAATCACTTATATTGTAATGAAACTTGGACTTGCTGGTCCTTGTGTTTTGGTGGTGGTGACCCTTGAAGTCACAAATGTAGTTACAGAAGAGTGTTTGCACATGTTTCTTCTCCTCCTTCCCTAAAAGTTGTTCATTCATCTTCTAAAACACAGAGCTGATCCAATCAGATAAAGGTTTTTTGGCACTGATGTAACTTAGTGCCTGTTGTGTGTATGCTGTGAGATATTCAATTCCCACCAGAAAACAGGTATTTAAAATACTTAATCTTTGAATTCTGACTTTTCATTTTTAGTATGAGGTAAAGACTGATACAAAGGTTTAATGTCCTATCACTATCTTTATCCTCGCTTTCAGTTCAGAGTGGGTCTGTGCCACCTTCCTCCCCAGGGAGTATTCCTGGCTGTGGTGTTACACAGATGTAGCCCGGAACCCTTACAGAAATATTGAGTCATGGAATAGAATCACAGAATTGTTACAGTTGAATATTTTCAAAGTCATTGAGTCTAACTTTTGACCAGTCCTCGTCTTGTCAACTGAACCGTATCCCCACGTTCAGCCATTTCTTGAACACCTCCAGGGACAGTGACATCACCACCTCCCCTGGGCAGCCCATTCCAATGCCTGATGACCCTTTCAGTGAAGAAATTCTTCCTGATGTCAAACCTGAATGTCACCTGGCACAGCCTGAGGCTGTGTCCTCTTGTCCTCTCACTGGTTCCCTGGGAGAAGAGGCTGTCCCCTACCTGGCTACACCCTGCTTCCAGGCAGTTGTAGGGAGTGATAAGGTCACCCCTGAGCCTCCTTTTCTCCAGGCTAGACAGCCCCAGCACCCACAGCCACTTCTCACAAAAGTTACTCTCTAGACCCTTCACCAGCTCTGTTGCCCTTCTTTGGATGCGCTCCACCCTTTTCATCTTCTTCTTGAGTCAAGGGGCCCAGAACTGGATGCAGCACTCAAGGTGTGGCCTCACCAGTGCCAAGTACAGGGGGCCGGTCACTGCCCTGGTCCTGCTGGCCACACAAGGGCTGATACAGGCCAGGATGCCCTTGGCCTTCTTGCCTATGTGGACACACACTGGCTCCTGTTCAGCTGCTGTCAGCCAGCACCCCCAGGTTCTTTTCTGCCAGGAAGCTTTACAGCCACTCTGCCCCCAGCCTGTAGCTGCCTGGGGTTGTTGTGACACAAGCAAGATTCAGCCTTGTTGAACCTCACACAGCTGGCTTCAACCCATCAATCCAGCATGTCCAGATCGCTCTGCAGAGTCTCCCTACCCTCCAGCAGATCAACACTCCTACCCAACTTGTTGTCATCTGCAAACTTATTGTCCAGATAATTGATAAAGATCCTGAACTGGACCGGCCCCAGTACTGACACTGGGGGAATCCCAGTAGTGAACATCCAACAGCTGGAGGTAACTCCATTCACCACCACTCTATAGGCATGGCCATCCAGTTTTTAATCCAGCAAAGAGTACACCTGTCCAAGCATTGGGTTGCCATCTTCTCCAGGAGAAGTCTTAAATAGGTTGCAGGAAGAAAAATGAGTGTACAGAGTAGTTGTCTCCATATGAGAAATGTGGAACTTGGTGTGAAAATTCTGACCTTAGCAGCAATGTGGTAATACTTTGATTGGTTTTAGCAGTTTAGAGCTGTTATAAAAACTGGTTGGTAAGATAATTCAGAATTTTGTATGGTTCTGGGAGAGATTATGTCTCATAGGCACCGGTTAAATATGTTGATGGAAAATTTAGATCTACATGATATTTGTGAATGAATTGCTTGTTCTGATGTACCACATACTTCCTCCTCCTGCACGACAAGTCCTCATTTAACCAAGAGTTCCCTGACTCCTCTAACTACTCTGTCAGGCTAAGAAAATTCATTCTGTTCAAAACAGTAACATCAGTCAGACCTAGTGGTGGTTAGAAAATTTTTGAATAGTGTTTGTTGTTTTGCATGTAGCAGAGGTCACTCTGGTGGATCCATCTCGTACATGAAAGCAAAGGCTGACATGCTAAGTACATTCCACATACTTCTGTATCCACCCACTCAATACAGATGCTTCCCTCTTCCCACGCCAGCTTCCAAAACAGTTCATTTGGGAGAAGGAAACAGATGATCTTACGCTGCCACCTAATGGTAAACGTCAGCTTGTTACAACGAGATAGGAGACAACTTCCTGAAGGCTGAGATGTTTATTTTTAAATGGCTTGTATGGAAATGCAGTAAATTTCATTAGTGATTGTGGTGGGCGTGTGGAAGCTTGATCACAGAGATGCATGCAAAAAAATTCTGAAAGCTGCAAAAGAGTTGTGGTATAGTCCTAGCTTTATGACATTAAAGCATAAAGTAGCACTTACTGCTTGTTAGCTTGATGCATCAGCTGCAGCTACCAGCCTATAATCTCTTAGTAGATTTCTCTTACCACATTCTGCCAGTTCTAAAATACAGTTGCCACTTTGTTTTCATATTTCTAATGAACCCAATGCCACTAGGGAGGAATTGCCAGAGTACACCCTTGCCTTGTTGCTATTGGGGAGACCTTTGTTAACACCTTCTGATTTGTCGTGTTTAGTCTACACCAGTGTCCCTTATGCTGGTCTTTTTGCATGCATTATTAACACAGTACAGCTGGTACAAAGCCAGCTTCAAGGAGTCTGGCTGGTACCAGACAGAGGGGGGAGTGTACAGCAGCTCTTGCTGGAGCTTGTTTATGCTGGTTGCTATTCAGAATCTGTGTTTATTTAAAGTTGCTCCTTTTGGCCTTTTGTAAACTCCTGTGGAACTGAACTTCAAGTTACCTTTTGGTGGCTGTATCTTGCTTTGGGACTCACCTTTAATCTGCAAATATTGTCATATATGTTGAAATTATTACTGTAAGATTCTGAAGTTCTGCAAGCAAAACAATTTTTACAGAAAAATTACTACTTGCTGAACTGCATTCATTGTTAGGCTTTGTTAATTAGTATCTGTTGCATCCTGTTGTTCTTATTTGGTTGTGACTGCTTGGAGGCTGTGATTTACCCATGGAGATTTCCAACTAATCTCTGGAAAATATAAGTGCTGTGTATGGGCACAGGTTCTGTAGTAGAATTTGTAAGAGCCCATGTATCCTGTGCTGTTAAATTAGGTTTATTGCTGTTAGTCTATACAGAACCTGAAGTTTGGGGTAGTGCAAGTAGAGACTTCTATTGATAGGCACTTATGGCACAAGTGAATTGGTTGTACTCCACATGTTTTCAATCCAAAGTAAATGTGCATGACCTTTACATGGAAGTAAGGACCACTACATCTAATGCTGTGTGACTCTATTAGCTATACTCAAATGTGTTTGGGGCAAGTGAAAGTGTATAGTGGCTTGTAACCAAACGTAATTTTATTATACTTCTCATTAATACAACCACTGTGTGAAATCTCTATTTCTTTTGTATTTAAAATTGTTGCTGGAGCATGAATAAGACTATTTGAAAATGTTAACTGTAGGTCTAGTACCAGATTTAGTTCTATTCTAGGTAAAATAGTGTGCCTAGCAGAAAGTAGTGGTGTACAAATCCAGTATGTGTACCTTTGCTGAAATTGTAAAGGTAGTGTAATACTTAGGGTGTATTATACTTAGTTGTCAAGGGTGGTAAACTTCACTCTTCTTTTTCTGAGGTTTTCTGGATTCGATTTGTGGTTCCTAGTTTCTTTTACAGTGATTACTTTTTAATAATGATTAAGTATTCTCCATGAAGTGATTCTTGTATAATGAGCAAATCAACAGAAATGATTTACAGTTTAATTGCATGTCATCATGATCTTAGCTTTTGCTACTGGTTCATCTTCACCCCTTAATGTTGAAAAGAGCAAACCAGAAATACTTTCTCAAGTCACATATGGACTTGTTTATAAGTAAACGGTAAGCAACTCTTCATGAGAACAACTTCCAAAAACTGACTTATTTAATTTACTAATGGAAGTTAATGAAACAAACTTGTGTGTGTGTAGAGTCAGTCTCTTTTTAGATGCACCTGGCCAGACATTCTAGAAATACAGTTGCTTTCAGTTTGAGCATTTTATTGTGCACTTCGTTTTGAAGACAGCTGTAGTAAGTCTGTATGTAGCAAGCTGTAGCATATCTGTTAGTGGGAAAAATACTGGTAAAATATAAGATAAAAATAAGGATACTAAACCATACAGTATAACATATTGTTAACATACCTCACACGTTCACATTCATGTTTCTAGTCTGTTGTGACTATGTCTAAAATATGTCTGCACAGATAAGAGCATTGTTAATTTATGGTTCTACACAAATACATCTGCTGGAAAAAAACTCCTAATAACTTTTCAAGGCAGTCAAACATCAAACTGAAAAAAAATTCCTTATTTGTGTCCCTCTGTCTGTAGACAAGTTTAATTTGCAGTAATTGATTACAGGTCTNAAAATAGTTTCGTTTTTCCCCCCTAGGAATTGTATAGCTCATGCATAAGCTTAAATTGTCATGCATATCCCTTATAAACCTGCAGTAATGAATAGCATTTGGTAGTGGTATATTTGAGCTATTTTGTGTTATAGCTGTCTCTTTCGGTTTTGAAGAATATACATAGAAATTCTGAAAATATGAGCAAAATTCTCCTTCTGTATTGATTGCATTCACTTAAATAGTGCTTGCACAGAATGTCCAAGTCTCTCCCAAAAACTCAAATTTGTTTTCTTGGCTTTGTTTTTTAGCATTAAAAATGCAGCTGTCCGCAAAGATGTCACCATGTGTCGATCTAATATAAATGCTTTTTTGTACAGTTGTACTGTGTATCACATGTGAAGTACTTTCCTTCAAGTTCATGTTCCTACTGGGCTCTTTTGACTAGTTTGAGGGTAAAATAAAGTATCTTAAATTGTGTTTAAATGAAGAATAAATTGAAACTTTCTTCTTACATCCATCAGCATTTTCTGCTTACTGTCATTCATTAACTTTAAGGCCATTGAAAATCCTGAATCTCACTACTTATGTCTAAAAGTTTTATTTTAACATCATCACTTTTTCATTGAACACAGGCAAATGTTGGGACCCTAATTTTTTCTTCCCGCATTTGTTTCTCATACAATTTTCCCTGTATCTCTACTTTTCGTATCTGTCATCACTTTTCCTTGCATCTCATTTCATTTTTTCCTGGTTTTTAAAAAGTATTGTTTCATGCCCCTGCTGTAATCAGGTGCTACTGATGGAAGACTTCTGTACCATGTCATTATGTACGTAGTTCCTTTGTACCTGCTTGTGCTAATGGCCGTTTGGATATGAAAAGAAACTTCCAGGAAACAACTCCTCTCTATATAATTGTACTTTTTAATGTGCCCGCCTTTAGATTTGTTTCACTTAATCTGCTGTTTGCTTTTTGTAATAAAAACAGCTTTAACTATCTTGAAACATGTTTAGATTACAGAAGAAACTAAAACTAACAAATCACTGCTTTTGTGTCCATTTAAATGGCTTTCCATATGTGTTAAATGTAATTCTTCTAACTGATTCTGGATTGCTACTCCCACCCAAGTTTGCTTTCAAATGCAAAGTATGGCAGATTTTCATTTGCATACGGTATACTTTGTATAGCAAAGCTCACCTAACTTGTGAGCCTCAGAGAGGGACTTCTTTGTCTTTTGAGTTGGATGTTGTGATCCAAAACTGAAATAGTAAATTTTCGGAATAGACAAGAATATTTCCGTTGAAAGAGACATAAGTCCATCTAGTCCAACTGACTGACCCATTTAGGGCTTACCAAAAGTGAATTAATTTGCTACAATTAGTCTCTGAAGATGGGATGCAGCTGGTGGTGAAGATGAGAGGAGGGAGTGCACCTGGTGATATAGTGGGTGCATGGTGGAATGAATATGGCCAAGTGTTGAGTGTGTGTCCAGACTGAGGGATGAAGGTTGTCATGTTTTCATCAAAGAGTGCTTTCAATATTTTTATTATGCAGACTTAAAATAAATGGAATACATTTTCTGGATGAGTATCTTAGAATACTCATAAGTACTTACAGTTTTTAAAATGCTGTTGTAGACAATCTGTTTTCACAAGGAATTGGCTCTCATGGTTTCTTCATGTGTTTGTAAGACTGAATGAAAACTAACAGAACCTGCTGGCTTGTCACTAGAGATAAGCCTGTTTTTCCTTTGTTTTTTGTGTGGTGAACAGGCAGATCAATCTGTTCTGTTTTGCAAGAGAATAATTTTAACTCAGTAATATACAAAATATACTTTTTTCAGTGTTTGTATATAATGGAAGTATATTCTGTGTATCTCCCTTTCATGTTTCTGTGCCTTCTGCTGCTCAGGAACCAATAGACAATAATTGTGTGAGATCATTTGCAAGCTGCCAAAGTCCTGCCGTTTTAAAGTTAAATAGAAGCATTTTCTACAGACAACATTTCTGTCTTATGTGTAATAGTGAAATCAAAATGGTAAAATTAGTTTTACTTAGAATAGTTTTCAATCTCTCCCAGTCATGTTACACGTGTCTGTAATAGCGGATGTAATTTCAAAGTGAGTTACAAGTCAATGTTCCCATCTTATAGGGAAGTGATTTGGTGTTTGTTGTTAGTTTGGGGGTTTTCGTGAATGTTTTAATTGTAAACTGTTTACAAGGCTATGTTTCACTGAAGAAATGAATATTCATTTTTCAGGGGCAGATTTCCTCAAAAAGATTTAGAATCGCTTTTTCCTGGGATGAGCGCTGATTTCACTAGTGAAAACTTTTCTGCTGCCTGGTACCTGATTGAGAATCATTCAACAACAAGGTTTGTTGCTATCATATAAGTAATTGTTTTAAATGCAAGTCACTGATGGTATTTCATTATGCATGTGAGATGCTGTAGTCACATTAGCATGTAGATGTGAGAACTTGTAGTCACAATTTTCTCTGGTGTTTCTGCTTGGCCTGAAACTTGAATCAACCAGTTTGCTTAATCTGCTTCTGAGAAAGACTTTGTTTTTAACCAGACCTAATTTATGAGGGGTCTTTTTTTTATGCCTGTCCTTCAGTGTCAGATGGAAGCTGTCTTTCTTCAAACTTTAGGAATCGAGAAGTTGGCATGGCCTTGAGTGGAAACTCCAGGTGTTAAGTCATGAACAGAAAAACAGGTTATGGGCACTGAACAGATTACTTAAATTGTTAGTATCGATTAGGTTGTAGTTAACATTATGGAAAACGCTATAGTAGCAGAAATTGGACAAGCAAGTAGGATCTTTGAGGTAAATCCCTTAAAATCTTGATTTAGCATCTTGATAAAATCTTGAATTAAGATCTTAATTCAGAAATACAGTTCATAGTATGTACTTACATGAATGTATTATATAAATATATTTTTGCACGTATAATTGAATTCCAAAACTTTTATCTGCTGTGTGTATACATAATACTGAAAGCCATTTGTAATAGAGAAGATGAGCTTCTTTTGTTGTTTTCGGCTAGATACTCCAATGGTGTTTTAAAGGGAAATAACACTTTACAAATTGTTTTAGTTTATTTTCCTACTAGTAGAAAAAGGTATAGGTTACTTCTTGGTTTTTGGGGTGGGAGGATATTTGGTTTTTGAAGCTCCAGAAGTAACGATTACTCTGCTTGGGAAATATTTAAATTTCCTCTCAAAATGATGGTATTTCAAAGGGCTAGAACAGCAAGAGAGCATTATTACCTAATACACATATAGTGACAGCATCTTTTGAAATCAAGTAACTAAGAGGAGCTATTCCAAATTAATTCTGTCTGTCAGAATCTGATGACTTTGGGGATCATCAAGTTTTTTTAAAAATTGAGGGGATAATAAAGTGATAAAGAGTAAACAGCTTTTGATGTAGGATTTCATTAAAAATTTGCTCTATGTTTGGCCCTTGGACTGTTTCCACTTTGTTGCTCATCCATGTGGGCACCAGTGACACTGCCCAGAAAGATGTAGAACAGATCATGAGTGATTACAGACTGGGGACAACAGTGAAGAATGTGGGAGCCTAGGTATTCCCTTTGATTTATACATTAAGTGGAAAGCTTCAGGTAATAAAGATGCCTCCTGTAGATTCACAGATGGATGTACCCCTGGTTTCAAAAGCAGCTATTTTTACTTCTGTAGCCAGATCCATGACTAAGGAACAAAGACTGCTAGTGAGAAATGGAATTCATTTGAAAAAGTGGGGTGGGAGTGTGGGAGCATCTTCGCCAGCAGGTTTGCACTTTGGTGTCAAAAACTTCAAATTTGGAATATCAGGGGATGGTGATAAAAGCCTACAGTTAAATGAAGGGACAGAGTGCTACCTGTGGGTTCAGTGATGGCATTTTAAAAATGCTGTAGCTGAAAACTAGCTGGACATGTTTAACCTTAAGTGTCTTTACACACTCTTGTGCTGTCTGAGAAACAAGTAAGAGACAGAACTCCATGTGGAATTAGACAAACACACCACTAGAATAAAGTATGTTTGTCTAAAGTGGTATGGGATAGCTCATGTACCTAGTATTTTGGGATGGATAGAAAGAGGCCACCTGAAAAAGATACCCAGGAAAGAAGACAGGGTCTTGACCTTCATGTGTAGAACAGCTGGAATAAGTATATGGGCCTTGTTGATGGTTGAGATCTTGTTCAGTAGTCTGGAATGGGTAACATTGCAGTGGCTTGGGGAAATGAACAAAATCTTCCTTAAGGAACTTGGGGAAGTTTCCAGACAGCAAACCCTGGTTCTTGTACAAGACTTTAATATTTTAAATTTTATTAATT